>CACRXK020016191.1:0-11570 GCA_902702795.2 Paramuricea clavata | reverse complement strand
GTTTTACTCTTGATATACTACAAGGTTGCGTGAGTTTTTGCGAGGCATGGCAGATGTCCGGGGGGAGGGGGTCACTAATTCGGACAATGCCTGATAAGGGGGGGAGGGGGGTCTGAAAATCCATCATTTGGCCGGACATCCTTTGTGAATGGCCCCTTAACTATAATCGTCATATACACGAAAACGAGACTCTATAGCCAAGATGACGTACTTTCCTGAATGGTGTAATGAGACTGTTATATTTATTAAATGGAAATTGTTTTGAAACCTATCAGTCACTAAATTACGATTAATATATATATATATATATATATATATATATATATATATATATATATATATATATATATATATATATATATATATATATATATATATATATATATATATATATATATATATATATTTGCAAACTAAGATATTATTAAAAATATTTCATTTATTATTTATTATAAATTATTAAAACTCCTTTTAGGCTAAATTTTCACTAAAATTTTATACATTTATACAACTCTCACTAGGTGCATATCACTGGACACGTACTGACAATTGTGAATTGTCTTTTTTTGCACATACAAAATATAATCAATCTTTCACTGCTTTTCCTGAAAGGAGCACTTAAACGCTGTGGCCTTGACGAATCTATTAAAAAATAAACAAATGCATTTCACATATAGTTCTCTCTTACGCATGGTGCGACGAGGGGCTATGCCTATGGCCAAATCCATAACCGGATACCATAAAAACACGGTAAAAGAATATATCCGGCATCAGAACAATAACATTCGTTGTAGCCAATCAGATGCCAGTTTGATATGGATTTGGCCAGAGCCCCACGTCGCGCTCCGTTGACCGCGCGTAAGAAAGGCTCTGGGTACGAAAATGAAACAACATGTGATAATTATACAACAATAAAGTTCATTGGCAGCGCTCAGTCACAAAAAATTCTGGAAATTATATTTTTCATTACCTTTAGCGTTGACAAAGCACTGATACCACTTGGTCCGTTAGTTTTTCCTTAATGTTTCCGTAAATTTCCCCAAATTTCATCTATAATTCTAATTTTTTAATCAGTTTCACTAAAATATTTTAGTTTTTCCTTCCTATCCAATTTATGTTTTGCCGACTGGGAAAACAATTTCCCGACCGGAATACAATAATTTGTCGACTACCTGACGACTAGGGGGGTATTCCAGCCCCCCCCCCCCCTTAGCTCCGCCCCTGATGGTAATAAAAGAATGCTGAAAACTATAATGAAATATATACCAACCTGACACAATTTGTATGCTTTAGTCTGCATCAGGCACTGCACGGTCGACGGTTTATCACAGGAAAAAGTTCCTTCAAGGCAGGGAGTGTTTTCCAGTCGGGATTCTCTCTGATTATTTCATGAAGAACAAACGGGAGTGTTGGAAATAACTCAAAAAAATATTCCTCAAGAGAAGACATGGGCCGTGTCTTGTTTTTCAATTGACGCAGTTTGCCATCCCGATGCTGAAATGTGTTACGTATTAATTGAATGCAATGTGTATACCGCCTACGTTTATAGTCTGATGGGGACTTTTGACCTCCTTCACACAACGTCTTAAGGTCATCGGGACCAATCACTTCTTTCCAATTGTCTGGTAACCGACCTCGAGGTTTGGATGGATC
This sequence comes from Paramuricea clavata, assembly GCA_902702795.2. Classification (NCBI taxonomy): domain Eukaryota; kingdom Metazoa; phylum Cnidaria; class Anthozoa; order Malacalcyonacea; family Plexauridae; genus Paramuricea; species Paramuricea clavata. Next base: position 9,917 of record CACRXK020016191.1, on the reverse strand, counting down.
ACAGTTGTCCAGCTCACTGGGAACAGCATTGAAGGAATTCTTTAATTCAAGTTCGTTGCCCACAGCTGCTACAAATTTCATCTGCTCTTTGAGAGAGAGAAAGTAAGGATGCTTCAAGGCTTGCTCCACATATGGTCGTTTATCTACATCCTGAGCCAACATCTGAAACAGCAGGTCTTTGACCACAGGATCACTCAGCTTACCTAAACCCACCGGATTGTCATTATGCAAATTCATCTGTTGGGTTATTTTCGGACCAAACGGATGCTTTCCTTTGGTTAAGATGTAAAATGATAACATGCCTGCGACTTGAATATCTGATTTCTCTTTCCACCCGAGTTGTAATGGTGTATCTGAAGGGTTCTGCATATTATTAGAAAACAATGCATTCCAGTCAATACATTCATACGCGATCCAGCCGTGTGACCCACTTTCCTTAGTAGTATAGTAGGTTGTTGCACCTGTAAAGAGGAAAAATTGACCCATTTAAGATTTAAAAACATTCTACTTCTCATACGAAAATGTATAAAAATGCATGCCCTAAGGGGCAAAAAAGTTAAATCCCCACTGTGACATACAGTTGAGTTAGGAGCACGTAAAATGCACCTAGATTTATAGGTAGATTAATATAACTTTCGATACTCATAAATTTTGACAGTTTGAAACCATTATACTTATAAGTATAGGCCTCATGACGGCTGTCTTCTACAACGGCGTGCAAGCAGCAGTAGTTTCCAATTTTTGTTTTTCAACTCATGCTCGTCCCAAGATCCTCGGTAGAACGTTATAAAAAGTCTTTTCTTGCGTTTAATACGCATATGTTTAGCTATATGCTTGATTTGTAAACAAGGGCGTAGGAACCGGGGTGGGGGCAAGGCCCTCAAGTTTTCAGAAAACACAAAAACTGTCTTTTTTCCGGTGGCAAAGTGCCCTTTTGCTTTCGTGAAAAATGTTGTTCAGATTGAATTTTTGACACACGGATGTTGCAAAGCAACATATAACAAACAAGTATTAAAGTATTAAGGTTACCTGAGTGTGGGGCAGTTAAACAATGAGAAATGACCAGCCTGCTTGGCGCTCACTCTTTGGTTGCAAATCGGGCGCGTTTCAGAACCAGAAATCGGGCTGGAGCACGACAAATGGCAATACGAGCGGCATAAACGCTATATTTATATGTCAACGATATCAAATCAACTGTATTTCTTACAAAATCATTACAAAGTTGTCGTCGTTATAGACCATGTTTTTACGCTGGATGTATAGCGTGTTTCCGGAATATGTGGTAAATGTGAGCAGATGTCTTGACTTTAGTCTTTAAATAAATACCTTAAAGGCTTTTTAAATAATAAATTCAATATCTTCATCTGAACTCGTAGTCACACTATCACCAGATGTGTTGAGAACGCACATTGGGACATAGTTTATATAAGTTTTGCTCACTGTCGATGCAATGGAAGTGTTGATAAAATATTGCATGAATTCATTTCCTCAAGTTGCCCAATTCGGCATGTTGTAAAACATGGACCGGTCCCTGGACTTGTAAAACATGGACTTGTAAAACATGGACTTGTAAAACATTGATTTGTAAAACATGGACTTCTATATGGGTGTACATGCATAAAACATCTTGTCAAACATATTTGTAATACATTGGCTCTATATGGTGTACATGCATATAGACAAACATATCGATAATAAATTCGCTCGATGTTCAAGTCCATGTTTTACAAGTCCATGTTTTACAAGTCCATGTTTTACAAGTCCATGTTTTACAAGTCCAGTCCATAGTTTACAAGTCCAGTCCAGTCCAGGGTCCAGTCCATGTTTTACAACATGCCGATCAATTCATACGAATTCAAATTTCTTTTTACTTCCTGTGCGTTTCCTATTGGTCAATCGGTTCTGAAACGAAATCTAATTGGCTCATCTAAAAGTAACAGGAAGTTGATCAATTTTCTATCAAATGAATTGATGAAAGGAATTGGTGCAATATTTTATCAACACTTCCATTGCATCAACAGTAATAGTTTACATTTGCTTGTAACAGTTACTCTCGATTTCAATTTGCTTTTCAAAACTGACTTCCAATGTTTACTTGTAAATTCGAAATGTTCGTTGTAAAGTTCCGAAGTTTGTTTCGAAGTTCGTTCCGATGATTTACGATAATCAAGTTTAGTAAGTTGTAATTGGCTAGTTAAGTGAACCAGCCAATCAAATCGCTTGCTATTGAATCATTGTAAATCATCGTAACGAACTTCGAAACAAACTTCGGAACTTTACAACGAACATTCCGAATTTACAAGTAAACCAGAGCAAGTAAACATTGGAAGTCAGTTTTGAAAAGCAAATTGAAATCGAGACACCAAAAGTTCACATGCTCACTTCCGGTGAGATTCCGGGAAAACACTTTGCAGTGAATATGTAAACAAGGCGATTTTGAGAGCGAATATAGCGAGAGATTTTGGGGGTTTTCTTATAAATCAAACTTATAAAATTTTCATAAAACAATTTACAACGCGACTTTTTCGTTTTGGGTCAAGAAATCCCCGACATGCTGTAATAAAAGACAGCGTCATTTAAGAAATAAATACAGTGGCCAGTATTGAATATCCTAGTCCAAAACCAAATTTTAACCATGACTTGCCTTTCACTTTTCATCTTGAACAAACGTTTATTACAACAGCAGTGTGGAAATGCACTTCCACGTGCTATATTCATATCATAATTTATAATTATTAGTGGTTTTAGCGGAAAAATTATCATGATTTGTTGTTCCTGAAAATCCTGTAGTTCCTGGGTTTCCAAACACCCCATTGTGGGTTTACAAATCAGCTTGTAAATTTCATTATGAACTTTTGAGCTTTGCCACGAATTTGCGAAGTTCGGAATATCTGCGCATCAGTTCTCATAAGAAAGGGGGACCCACAGATATAAACATTGCCCAAATTTTGCATCATTCGAACTTTTTTGAATTGAAACGCACTCTAGTTTATATTCATTTACAATAGCGAACCTGAAAAGCGTTAGATATTATTCAGTTAGTATCTTCTATTTTACAATATAGCAGTTCAAAATGTAAACAAAGGATTTGTTTACATTTATACGGAGTTGACATGGTCTTTAGTCAACTATCCCAGGTCAAAAATAAAGTTTTTAAAGAACAAGGCAGTTCTGTTCAACGCTAACTTATTGGGGGTTGTATACTTCAATAAATATATATCTTGTGAGTTGTGAAAATACCTTGTTCTGGGAAAAAGCGTCCAATACCAAAATCAGACAGAAGTAAATTATCCTTCACATCAATAAGGATATTAGTTGGCTTCAAATCTCTGTGCAGAATTCTGGGCTCTCTGGCATGTAATGCTTTCAGCCCTTCCAACACTTGACGTATCATCTTTTTAGCACGGGATTCTGTCATGCTTTCGCCTTCTTCCCTGATAAATTCTTCAAGATTCTGTTCATACAAGTTCAGAATCAAATAACCGAAATCAGGGTTGGAAGTGTCATCGTAGAAACAATAATTTACAATTCGTGGCGACTGGACTGCATTCGGAGAATTCAAGATATCTCGTTCATTCTTCAAGAATTTCTCACACAATAGTTTTGGCAAACGTTTTATCGCTCGTTCTATTCCGTCAAACCCCAAGCAAATATACACCTCTGTGCCGTAACTGCCATTGCCTATTGCGAACTCTTTTTTGAAACATACGCCATTATCATTTACTGTTGTTATCGATTCAGGGTCACTTTCCCGCACTTCTAAAAGCCGTTCAAACATCTCCCTATGCTTCACAGAAACTTTCTTCCAATCTTTGGGTTTTAAGGCTGTGGTTCTTTCAGTTTTCTCTTCCAGTGGCCTCTTAAGCTCCATAGCTTCTCTTTGCTCAGATCTGGTTCTGATGCTCGATTGTCTTCTCTTCAGCAGCGCCTTACGACGTTTCCTTAAATCGTCTCCGTCACTTCTCCCCTTCACAAGTTTGTTCATCTCTCGTCGGGAGAGATGGAGTAACACTTGGTCAGATATATCAGAATCTGATGTATTACCTGTAATTGCAACATTACTTTGAACATTTTCTTCGCGTTCTTTCTCCATTATTTTGCTTTGAAATTCGTTTCTGTTGTCTATCGTCAATTTGCCACGTAGCCTACAGGCTAAATATTCAATCCTTACTCTATGACCTAACTGTGCGACCAAGGGAACACGGAAGACAGGAATTCGTGGTAATATTAATATTCTTTACAGTCCAAATAAATAGTTACTTTAATACTTGTTTGTTGTTTTCAGTGAACTCCGTGTCTTTTATCTGGAACGATAACATATGGCGCGCCGTTTCGCCTAAAACTATTCGAGAGTCAGAATTCAAGTCGAGAATCGTTAAGATTTTACAACTGTTCGAGATTCTATAGCTGGTTAAAAATGTACAACTATACTGTATACGTCTGAGAATCACAATGGAGGGAGATTACCAAACATTATGGAAGTATATATCTTTACTTATTGATCAATCTCATACCCAGAACCATCGTTGAGTGGCTTGCAGCCAGGCAGCTTGCTCTTTGATTCTCTTTGACTTTGACCCAGGGTTCGCTTTCTTTCAGCACGCGGCCAGCACAAGGGGAACCCTGGGTACAAGGCACTGAGGTCGTAACATGTTCGTACAATTAATTATTTATTGTTATTAATTACCGGCTATCTTTAAAATAGGGAACGGGAATGCGGAAATGGGGGAATGCGGGAACGGGGGAACAGGCAATGGGGGAACGGGGGAACAGGGAATGGGGGAACAGGGGATAATATGATAATTAAATAAAGTAAATATAATTATATATATTAATATTAACAGCAACTTTTAATTAAACTGTATATTCCAATATTTAGCACATTGACAATTATTGTACATATATATAAAGCATGCATAAAGCATCAATAAAACATCGATAAAATTCATGAACTGTTGACTGTCGTTTGAAGAATACATTTTCAAATTTAATATTCGTTTTTGACGTTACTTTTTAGTAATATTTAAATTTTCACTAAGAACACCCTGAAGAACACCTTGAATAATATTGTATGAAATAATCTTACATTCTTAGGGGCTGATTACATGGAGAGTTTTCAGCCCGGGCCGAGTTTCAGCCCGGTTAAACGAGCTGAAATTGCATCTCGATTACATGAGCAGTTTCAACCCGGGCTGAGTTTAGTCAGAGCTATATTTATCACCAACCCGGGCTGAAATGTGTCACGAAATAGGACAATAAGCGTGTTACGCTCCTTTGAAGCAATCAGGGGCCGGCTGTACGAAGGCCGGGTAGCGCTATCAACCGGATAGTGATTTTTTTTCAAGCTTTGTTAAATCAGTCGTTGATTGGTATAACTCGTATTAAAGTTTAGTATTTACAAGTTAAATGTTTTCATACTTCTTGTGTCGCCTATATCCGTAGTTTCACAGTTTTTCAAGCATTTTACAAAGGCTGAAAAAATCACTATCCGGTGGATAACGCTATCCGACCTTCGTACAACCCAGACGCTGATTAATCGACTATTTGACTTGTGTGAGACTGTGGTTATATGTAAAGTATTTAAAAATGAAACAAACACGCAAAATAAAGCCCTTTAAACGGTTGTTTTTTAGTTTGAGCTGAAATTATTTGCGATTACTTGCATGCTGGGCTGAGTTTCAGCCCGGGCTGAAATTTAATTAGTTTAAGCACTAACCACGCTTTGAAGTTGTCCAATTGATAATAAATTGACAAATTGGGTTTGATTGTTATCGCTTGATAAATTGCATTTTGAATGACCAATTCTACATGGTCAAGATCCAAAATGCAGATACAATGACAATATTTATAATTTTTACACTATAACCATATTTATAAGCATACATGCAGATGACAAAAAAACTCGAAAAACTAATATAACAACACAGTTCATTATCTTTAGTTTAAAAGTATATTAAAGTTTAAGTTGGTTAATACCAGACTTAAGGTAAGCAAATCTCAATAAAAATGGAAACAGTTTGGTATGTTTTGGGCCAATCTACTTCTACTCAAGTAATTTTTCAACTTTTATATAATTACATGTATATAAATAGACATTATGATAATAGTTGTAGCGAAAATATCCATGGACATTTATACTTCGATATAACAAATAATATATTTTCTACGTTCAAGTTATGGCTTACATAAGTTCTTTGTATGTTTTCATGGCGATAAAACATATAATAGTTTTGTTTGTGGAAACACCACGTGAATTTATTTAATACTGCAAAGCTTTCGATCCGTAAGCCCAGATCCTCATCAGTGCTATTAATATCTAGCATATTTATAGCACTGATGAAGATCCAGGCTTACGGATCGAAAGCTTTGCAGTAATAAATTTACGTGGTGCTTCCACAAACAAAACTATTATGGCTAACAGTTTTGTTTTAAGTTTGAATGATGAGTTAAAGACATTAAATTATCCGATATCGTGGAAAATGGTGCTCTGGTTGATAACATATATGTTTATGTATGTAATATTTGCGTGTAAATATGGCTTTATAAATATTCATGAAAACGAATATCATCACCTCGAATATCACAACTCACCCCAGGACTCAGACACGCCCAATTGTAGATTATTGTCTAGACTATCGAACAGTTTTCTTTTCTTAAATTTTCCATATTAAAATTATTAAATAACTGTTCTTTTCTGACAGTGTATTTTTACAAACACATGAAAATACAATTACAGTAATAATCATTTTGCATATTTTCGCGCAAAGGCAAAAAGCCTGGAACTAGTGTTGTTGGCCCAACAATGAACCCAACGCAAATCCACTATTCCTAAGACGTGACTCATATGTGGTAATCAGGAGCAGAGCTAGCCCTATTTTAATGGGGGGGGCCTAAACACATAAAATTTCCCGACATTATATTTTTCATTATACTTAGTGTTGACATACCCCTGGTCCTTTAGTTTTTCCTTAATGTTTCCGTAAATGTCCCCAAATTTTAGCTATTATTCTTAGTTTTTAAACAGTTTCACTCAAATTTTTTCAAATTTGCTTCCTATCCAATTCATGTTTTGCCAACTGGGAATATACAATTACTTTATGGTTTCCGTGTTTGGATGGCCTGATCCAAACACGCGGGAATGTTGCGAGGGTTAAGAAAAGCGAGCGAAATCACGAGCCGAAGGCGAGTGATTTTGCCCGCTTTTCTTAACTCGAGCAACATTCCTGCGTGTTTGGATCAGGCCATCCAAACACGGAAACCATAAAGTAATTGTTTTATAAAATAACAACAACACGATAGTCTTCCGTGTTTGGATGGCCTGATCCAAACACGGCTTTCAACCAATCAGAATACGCGTTATGTACATGTTATTTTATAAAACAATTTCTCAACTTTATTGCAATAATTTGCAGACTACCTGACTAGGAGGGTGTCGCTCTCCCGCTGATGGTAATAGAGGAATAATGAAAACCATAATGAAATATACCAACCTGGCATATCGTGTATGCTTTAGTCTGCACCAGACACTGCGTGACGGTTTATCACAGGGAAAAATTCCTTCAAGGCAGGGCGTGTTTTCCAGTCGGGATCCTCTCTGATTATTTGATGAAGAACAAACGGGAGTGTTGGAAATAATTGAAAGAAATATTCCTCAAGGGAAGAAGTAGCCGGTGGCTTCCTTTTCAATCGATGCAGTTTGCCATCCCGATGCTGAAATGTGTTTCGTATCAATTGAAGACAATCGGTATATTGGCTACCATCATGGGCTGATGGTGAGCGGTGACCTTCTTCACACAATATCTTGAGGTCATCGCAACCAATCACTGTTTTCCAATCATTTGGTAACAACGGACTTCGAGGTTTGGATGGATCAAGGTTGTTCAGCTGTCTGAAAACACCATTGTAACTCATTAATTGAGGTTCGTTGCCCACAGCTGCTACAAATTCCATCTGTTCTTCAAGAGAGAGACAATAAGGATGCTTCAAGGCTTGCTCTACATATGGTCGTTTATCAAGATCCTGTGCCAACATCTGCGACAGCAGGTCTTTGGCCACAGGATCAGTAAGCTTACTTAAACCCGCTGGATTGTCATCATGCAAATTCTTCAGTTGGTCTATTTTCGGACCAAATGGATGCTTTCCTTTGGTCAAGATGTAAAATGATAACATGCCTGCGACTTGGATATCTGATTTCTCTTTCCACCTGAGTAGTAATGGTGTATCTGAAGGCTTCTGCATGTCATCAGAGTACAATCCTTCCCAGTTAATACATTCATGCGCGAGCCAGCTGGGTGATCCACTTTCGTTACTGGTAAGGTATGTTGTTGCACCTGTAAAGAAGTAAAATTGACTCATTTAACAACAATTTTTTAATTACTTAATATTTCACTTTGTTTGACCATCTCGGATGAGTATGTTACTTGTCAAAGGAAAAGTTTTGCCCATTAATGAATTAACCATACCAAACTACAATACTCTTTATACTTTATGTCTCTTTATACAATGATTTCCGGTATCGGTATACCGAAAAAATTATACCGATATTATCGATATACCGGTTTTCCTTCGATAATTATAAAGGAAAATTCTTTAATGGAAGTTTGAAGGCAATTTTCAGTAATTCTAAAAGGGAAAACGATAATTTCAAAGCTGTTTCGAACATGTTTCGAACGACATGCACATACTCAGTGTAATATCTCACTGAAGTGGAAATTCTAAATCATTGCAGTAGAAAGTTCTTTGAATTGCCATTCAGTGGTAAAATAAAGGTTATGGTTTCGCCATATAGTTGGTAAATTTAACACGGTATACCGAAAAATTCTGGTATATCGGAAATTTCGGTATATCGGTATGGTTGAATATCCGGTATCGATATACCGATATTGATTTAATATCGATATTTTCGGTATATCGAACAGTCCTACGAGCCATCTATTTATTTCCTAATCATAACCGGATCGATTCCGCTTGAATCTCCTCAACCTTGAATCATGGGTTAGAGCTGGCAACTTTTCAACTCATGAAATATAAAATGTTTTTGAATCTCTCTGAATTCAGTGTTTAAAATTAATGCCACAGGCCCTCTGTGTATACCTCAATAGACAATAGATCTGTTACAGTAAATATATATCTTGTGCAAAAAATATACCTTGTTCTGGGAAAAACCGTCCAATACCAAAATCAGACAGCAGTAAATTACCATGCACATCAACAAGTATATTAGTTGGCTTCAAATCTCTGTGCAGAATTCTAGGCTCTCTAGCGTGTAGTGCTTCCAACCCTTCCAACACTTGGCGTATCATGTTTCTAGCACAAGATTCTGTCCACCAGCTTTCGCCTTCCTCCCTGATAAATTCTTTAAGATTCTGTTCACATAAGTCCAGAATCAAATAATCGAAATCAAGGTTGGAAGTGTCATCGTAGAGATAAAAATTCACAATTCGTGACGACTCGACTGCATTCGGAGAATTCAAGATATCTCGTTCAGTCCTCAAGAATTTATCACACAAGAATTTTGGCAAACGTTTTATCGCTCGTTCTATTCCGTCAGATCCCAAGCATATATACACCTCTGTGCCGTAACTGCCCCTGCCTATCACGAACTCTTTTTTGAAACATACACCATTATCATTTACTATTGTTATCAATTCAGGATTACTTTTCCACACTTCTAAAAGACGTTCAAACTTTCGTCTATGCTTCACAGAAAATGGCGTCCAATATTTTGGGGGTTTTGAGGCTGCTGTTTTTTCAGCTTTCTCTTCTAGTGGCTTAAGCTTCACTGTTTCTTTTTGCTTAGATGTCGTTCTGCTCGATAGCTTTCTCTTCGGCGCCGTACGTTGTTTGTTCATCATCTCTGCAATTTATTTTTATGGTTTCTGCCAACTGTCAAGGCAATTTTTGGCGCCAAACACTGC
>CACRXK020016190.1:0-11571 GCA_902702795.2 Paramuricea clavata | reverse complement strand
TGGTGGTGATGATGGTGGTGATGATGATGATGGTGGTGATGATGATGGTGGTGATGATGATGGTGGTGGTGATGATGGTGGTGGTGATGATGGTGGTGATGATGGTGGTGGTGATGATGGTGTTGGTGGTGGTGATGATGATGATGATGAAGGTAGTGATGATGAAGGTAGTGATGGTGGTGATATTAATACTGGCGATGGTAATTTTGGTAGTGATGATATCAATGATGGTGATTTTGGTAACAATATGTTTATGATTACCTCATTCACTTGTAGTTGGCTGAAAAGATTTCGTCAGAGAAAGCAGAAAGAGAGGAAATGGAAAGGTAAAAATATTTATGATTACCGTCTTACACATTACTATAATAAATCGTTTCTAACGGTTGGTATAATCATGTCTCACCAGGATAAGACTCGAGTTACATATGGAGGAACAGGAAGAAAGGGAAAGACAACGGGAAAAGGTCAGTATATAAAAGGCAATACAGTCGTGTATTTTACTTGCGCTCAACAAAATGTCCTTAAATCGCAAGATGTTTCAAATTAGTTTCGAAAGAGTTGCTTTGCAGGAGCTCAAGGGCTGGTGGTTTACAACTTTACACTATCAAAGTTTTTGTGACCAAAGTAAGAATTTTCCATCAAGTAAATTCTAAGTTTTGAAGGATTTGTAATAAATATGTGAGGGAACTGATTTGGTTTTAAACACCGAGACTGTTCCCTCAAACATTTCTTACAAATCCTTCAAAACTTAGAATTTACCTATGCAAAATTGCTACTGTGATCACAGAAGCTTTGATAGTGTAACCAAGCTTTACGTTATATGGAAGCAAATACGTTTCCCAACAGCACACTTACAAAGTATATTTTGCTCCCCAAGTGAGGAAACGATGTTCTCTGTTTGGCTACTAGTTTTCCCAAAAGGTTCACATCACGTTGTCATATTTATTTTAAAGATGGACATCGAGAGCAAGATTCGTCAACGTGTTGATCTTCAAGAGACTCGCCGTCAACAACTTCATTATAAAGAACTCAAGAGACAGGCCGAGATGGAAGAGGAAGAAGAATTCAGAAGACAGGTTTGTTTTACGACGTTTTACTTAGCTATTCTTTCTAGCTAGCAATCTGACCCCGTAGAGATTTAAAATTTAGTCCCTGTCGTATTAAATAGTACACCTAACCACGGCGTTTTCTTGACAGATGCTTGCGAAATTTGCCGAGGATGATCGCATCGAACAAATGAACGCTCAGAAACGACGCATGAGACAGCTCGAGCACAAGAGAGCGGTGGAGAAATTGATTGAAGAAAGGAGAGAACAATTTAGACGAGAAAGGGTAAGAATACAAAACAATCGTTACTCTGAAAATGAACATTTTAACATTTCTAGTCCTACCAAAGTTTCTGTGATCACAATATGAATTTTGTATAAGTAAATTCTAAGTTTTGAAGGATTTGTAATAAATTTTTGAGGGAACCGATCATTGTTTAACACCGAGGCAATTCCCTCAAACATTTCTTACAAATCCTTCAAAACTCAGAGTTTACCTATAGATGCAAAATTCCTACTGTGATCACAGAAACTTGGCTTTAAAGAATCGTTAAATTATTTCCGTGACATTATTTTCCACTTCGTTTTCTAGGAAGCTGAACTGGAGGCTCGGCATGAAGAAGAGAGAATGCAAGAATATAGAAGACAAATTATTGAGGAAGAAAGGCAACGTCTGTTGCAAGAACACGCTACGAAATTACTTGGATATTTGCCAAAGGTAGGTCATGTGAATTTAGGATTTTTATGATAAAACATTTGCTTGGTAAATTTCGGGTTTTCGGTTTGCTTTTTACCTCGGCCTGATCGAGTCGAAGGCTTTCTAAGAGCGCCTCTGGCATGCAGCCGCCTTGTGATTCATTTCTGATCATGGAGCACAGTTACGGTTGAATAGACCTTTCCCCTTTTGAGTGAAATTTTGATCTAGACAAGTCTGGACAACAATTTCATCACAGCTTGAAAGAGCGTTCTATAACAACAGTGAAACAGTATACAGTTTTACAGCTTTAATGGCAGACAACACTATCATTTAACAAATGTTTGTGCCATCTGAGCAGCTGCAATGGACCATTTGCATTATAGACTAACTTTTGATCTAGACAAAAATTTCATCACAGCTTGAAAGAGCGTCACAAAATTAGTAATATTCCGAAGTTTCGTTGCGAAATGTTGTAAAATGCGGATAATATAGCCTTGCGAAGTTTGCCGTTTTTCAGTCATTTGGTATTACAATCTAACATTTTGCATCAGTTTGATCATCTGATGCAAAATGTTAGATTGTAATGCAAAATGACTGAAAAACCGCAAACTTCGCAGGGCTATATTATCCGCATTTTACAACATTTCGCAACGAAACTTCGGAATATTACTAATTTTGTGATGCACTTTCAAGCTGTGATGAAAATTTTGCCCAGGTATATCTAGATCAAAATTTCACTCATAAGGGGAAAGGTCTCGGGAATCGAACCCACGGAAGGCGCTTGCTGTACCGGAAACCCTAAATCAGTTGGTTGGGGTCGATTGGCCAAGGCCTTGGGTTGGATTCCCAGCCGTTTCGACCATGTATGACACCACAGATTGCAAAGCCTTTCAGACTAAACAATACTGTTTGAACTATGCATCGTAAACTTACGTGTGATTTTCGTCATTTTGTTAGGGTGTGTTACGTGACAGCCAAGATTTGGACATGTTTGACGAGAACTTCAAAGATGCTTACTCGAAGCGTTATAAGGAATTCTGGGAAGAGGATTCTGAATCCAGTGGTGCTCCAGCATAAATATCGACCTGAAAGCTCTGCTCAATAAACTTGTATTAAATATGTTGGAATATGTTTATTTGTCGAAGTGCATGTACTATGCAAGCTTTGATTATTATTTCTAGATTCGAAATTTAGAGAATCTATTGTAAATAAACCAAGAACTAACAATGTCACTGGAGTGAGACTTTATTATCACCACTAGGATACCGGATATTGTTTATACAGTATATATGGATCAGGCCTTCTTTCAAGTTAAAAATTATCTGGTATGATTATAAAGGTATAGGTGTTTTACCGAGTTAAGCAGATTTTCACTTGAAATATTGTACAGAAACTGACAGCTTTTCAAGAGGCCAACGACCCAACGTAAGATAGATTTGCATTTTGAACTCTGTGAACAAGGCTTCCCCAAACATTCAAATTTACGGTAAACTCCTACTTATGTATAATATATTACTGCACAATAAATCAGAGGTGGAAATTTTTTTCCCTTTCTGGGAACTTGGGTTTAGGGCTTAAAATGTTCTGCAAAAGATTACAATAAATAGGGGCAAATACTAAAATTGTCGTTTGTGATAGTGTGTCATGTGAAGCGATATGTCTTCAAGACTGATAAGGCATGCATGCAAGATAAATCCTGAAGTAGTCCTAGTAGTTACAGTCAGTACAAGATTAATTTAAAAACAACTTTCCTACTGCAGGCTGTGTGAATATTTTTAATGAAACTATCTGATGAAATATTTAGGTATCGAGTTTAGTAGATTAGGAAAGGTGTTTAACCATGTCAATAATTCAAATTTTCAGAATTAACTACGAAACATAAAATTCTGTGAAATTTCTGCGAAAATGTAGATCACAAAAAGTTTCTAGGTTCGCAGGTTTCGATTCGTTTTCCACTCTGCCAAGAAGAGTGTTTTGTGTATTGTACAACTCGCCAATGCTCTATGCATAATATATTATTTTTTCACTCATCATTGCTGCCATTATTTTCTCGGAAATTTTCATCTTCTTGCATCAAATTATTTTCATCGTCATGATCATCATCATCATCACTTGCTTCCCCATCAGCCCTGGCTCGTCCTAGATGGTCTTTCTTATATATCCTTTTTGTGATGTTCTCTTTATCATGCTTGCCAGTTCTTACCTTATGTTTTCGTTCATGCTTTTCCTTTTTCCTCTTCTTGTTATGCCTTTTCTTTCGTTTCTCTTCATTTTCGTGTTGTTCTGTTTCACTATCGTTCTGTTTTCTTTGATCATCTCTGCTGTTTTTCATTGTTCTTATTGTCTTTTCTTTCTCTAGCAAATCAACGATACTCGAGATCATTTCATCGTCACTTTTCTCCACCGTGTCGTCTTCATTTGTTTGACTTCTCGTCTTTTGTTGGTCCAGGTTTACGCTAGCTTTACCCCCTGTCTAAAGAAAAGCAACGAATTAAGGATTTAAGCCTTGACTCATTTTTAGCGACATAGCTCTAACTGCTTGGGGTTTCAGAGAAAAGGATCGACAGCTAAACAAGGACTATTTGCACTCTGGCTGCAAATGCAAGCGACCGTTGTCTTACCTTGAAGCTGGGCAATTCCTTTTTGTTTAATTTCTTCGAAATTCCTTTTGTATACTTCGTTTTCGGTGGAACAGTTTTCCGCACGTCTTCTTGATCTAGGCTAGCATTCTTTCTTAACTGGTTTCGAAAACTGCTCTCTGGTTTCTTAGAATGTTCAAAGGTATCACCAAATTTGGGCAGTTGCAATTTGTAACTTGTTGTTTCCTGAATTCTCGTTAGATTGGCCTGATGCTCCAGCACTTTCCCCTCTTTACTCTGGAAATAAAATTTGATAAATAAGTCGTGAACGACTCGTATAAACAGTCAATTCGCAACATGCCGTGGCTTATTTAGACCTATCTTTCAACCCTGGGCTTATTCAGCCGCGGCTTATTTTCGCTTGTATAAATGGCTCTAATGTTCCCATTAAAGGTTGCTCTATCCAGTGTACATTTAAGGCCAGTGACTCTCGCTTACCTTCGGAACGACTTCCGACAAATTCCGATGAACCCCAGATAACTTGGTTTGTATTTGAGGTGAATTGCTAGATACATTCTTCCTCGTCTGTGATTGACTTGATTCGCCAACGTCATTGTGATGTGTTTGAACTATATTTGTGAATGACTGTGCATTTTCATTGTTCAAATTCACAGCAGACTTCGCTCGGTTGCTGATTGGGTGGTTATCAGCTGAATTCCCATTGGTCATGGTCTGATCATCACGTGGTGTATACGTCATCGGCTGCATACTAGCATTCGAGATTTCCTCTGGCTTGCTTAGTTGCTTTTGTCCCACTGAAGAATGATTCTTAGCCATTTCCCGGTGCTGTAATGGGGCAAGTTCCACACGCTTGCCACCAAATTTCTCAGATTTATGTGTCTTCGTGCCTTCCACTTTCCGTTCAGCCGGCTTCTTCGAACGATCTGCCGATTTTTCATGGTCTGAAACATGCAGCGGCGTTTTTCTCGTAAATTTCGAATTTTCCTCGTTGCTTTCCGAGAATTTCAAATATTTCTTGAGATTTTTCATGGAACTTTTCTTATGTTTTCTGAGATTTTTCAACATCACCGAGAGCATGTTGTAGACGTTTTGCAAAAGCGATTCGTTCTCCGTCACCTCGTGTGGAAGGAACGCGAGAAAGCTGTTCTTTTTTGAGGCCTTCTTTCTTAGAAATACACCTGGTTTTCCCGATTGTTTGTGTCGCCGTTTAGTGCTCTTTCGTAGAACCTTCTTATCCCCACCGGAGTTGGTCCCCTGAGAATTCTTGTAAATTTGGGACATGAATTGGTTGTAGAGTGATTGCGAGTAACTGCTGCTTCTACTGCCTGATTTCGTGGAAGTTTCTTTAGTTTCTTTCAGAGTTTTCGCGTTGTTTCCAAGATTTTGGAGTTTCGAAGAATCTTTTGTCTTGTCCTTCCTTGGATATAGGCGTTTCTTAGAATTTGCACGAATGTTAGACCATGAGTTTCCTGGTAATTTGCTGATTCGTTTAAGATTTCTGAGACTCGGTATGGAATAGCGATTTTGTTCCTGTTGCCGGAGTTTAGCATAGGTCTCTCTCCACCGATACGAACTTGAGTCCGCCGGGGAAAAGTTCCTAGTGTCGGCATTCGTGGTTCCAGACTGTACCGGACTACTTGCCTGATTATTGTAATTATATGCGGATTGGTATGCGTTTGTTCGGGTGTTTGAGGTCTGAGGGTAACCTGATGTATAACGCGATGCGGGCGGAGGGTAAACGGGTGGGGTATAGCCACGGTTTTGTTGCGGGTAGGAGGTCTGCGGATTTTGAGAGGGATAATTATAAGAAGGATTGAGTGGATAAGCTCTGCCACTGTCCATGTTGTTTACTGCTAACGAAGGAAGGTTCTTTCCTGTGAAAAGTAAACAATCTGTCAAATATGATATGATGTAGACTATCGTGATGATTTTAAGTTATGGATTCACATACTACATATACTACCATGATTTGTTGAATAAGAAACTTTGTTAATTAAACTGGAATGAAGGCTTTCAATCTTTTCCTTTAATCGCCGCTTGACTTTTTACTTTTGCCCAGACGGGGTGGAAAAAATACGCGAGCACTGCTCGCAGGAAATGTTAAACAGATGGAAGGAATTCGTTTGAATGAAGATTTCAGGCAGCCTCTAGGATTGTAGGTATTTCTTTCACAGTAATGAAATAACAAAAACTCACTTGTTAAAGCGTTTTCTGCAGACTTGAATTTAACAGGGAAACCTAAACGAAAATGAGCCCAGTTAGGAGGGAACACAATGCAGAATTACATGTGTACTGGATCGAATTTTTATATCGGAGCCATCGGGCATGCGTTCTGGCCCGATATAAAAATTCACAGGACATATATGTACAGGTTATCATATGAGGGGCGAGACGATATCCGTTTTATCGCTTGAGGGACGATATCATAAATAACCTGCTTATTGTATACTTGTACCTTTATCAGAGTCAGAATTTATTACAATATTAGTCATTGCCCCAATGACGCCAATGCAACAATTATTAAAAATAGCGGGTCAAAAAGTGGTATCAGTGACAAAAAAACGATCAGTGACAAAAACGATATCAGTGACAAAATATATACTTTTTACAAAACTATTAGAATATATAAAAAATTACGAATTGATACCCGTGTGATACAGAGAATTCTTGTAAACTCCACCGCACATTTCGGATGCATCAGCTTCGCAGGGTGTATTACAGTCCTCGTGTTCCAGCTGACCATATTTACCGTAGTGCAGGCCGCAGTAGCAGGACGAGGAGGACTGGACGCCAGCGTAGGGAAATCTTATGGATTTACATTTAGTGATGCACGCTCGAATTGACAATGGTCTGATGTCAGCAAGGTATTCGAGATCGTGTGAGGTCGGCGTGTCTCGGAAACATCCGAGATAACCCGGTGTATTGCTCGTGTCTGGAAAATAATGGAATGATGGTGTTAGTACAAAACAACTAACAGTGGTTATACTGTGTTGTTTTCAGCGGACAAACGCTACGGATGAATGTAAATATGCTAAAATAAATTTTCATAACAATCAATGGTAATAATCAATTAGAAGAAAATTAACTAGACATGTATTTGTTTTTAATGTTTTGCAGTATTTCTATGCAGTGTAAACGCTAATAACTTGAACTAATCTCCTAAAACAAACTTTTAATTTGTCTTTCAAGCAATTGCAAGAACAACTGTCTCCTCGAAACTGGAACTCGCAGCGGGAAGTTCCACAGCATAACCAAGCCCTCCGCTGGCATGTTTACATTTGATCGCTACTGTTCCTAAATTAGTTGGGCGTTGCCCCTTGCTGTGTCCGCCGTTGCAAATCCTTATTAACCGGACACCTCTTTTAAGCGGACATATTGGTGAGGTCACCGAAGGGTCCGCTTGATAGGGGTTCGACAGTACTTAATTTGGTACGGAGAGAAATTAAAATAGTCGATATCAAAAACAGTTTTAATCTGTTTTACTTAACTGGAATAAACTTCGCTAAAAGAATCCAGCACTTACTGTCTAATACAGGATGATCAGATTTCTTTGAAGAAGATTGCGAGGAATCCTGGGATGTCGAGTAGGAATTCTGTGCGTAACTGGAAGAGGTCTGGTAACCAGGTTGATACATATTGGGTTGGGACTGAGGCGAGGAAGACGTAACTGGAGTGTACTTCTGAGGACTGGGATCTGGTTTGTCTAGATTATAAGAATTTTTATTGTAATTTTATTTCGATGAGATTTTAACAATATTGCTCCAAACTCACGTGTGCTTGATTTACACAGCGCGAGCTGTGTGCTTGATTTACACACAGTACAACTCGATCAGCCGATCACTACTAACCGTTTGTATCTGAGCCATGGTCATCATAATCACATGCATAACAACTTTTCTTGCAGTTTGCAATCATCCAATCAGGACTCTCGATACACTTTGATTGATCAGCCCAAGTATTGCATTGTGCACTGTCATAGACATCTGCACATGCGCTTTTCCCAGAGGATTCCAATTTTAACAGGTCTTGGTCAGACGTTACTTGTCCTGCGGCGTCTGTTCAAAGACAGTCGAAATAATGTAGTTAATGAATAGGTTGTTACTTAATTGGATAGTATTTAGTTAGTTAACTACTTAGCGAGAATTATTGAGTTATAGCTAGCTCGTATGTTAGTTATATAGTCATATATACTCAGTTACTTAATTTAATTAAAACAATTATTATTACTTTGTTGTTTTAAGACAAAACATTATTCACTCCAGCATATAAACGTTTTGTATTTGTAGTAATTTTATTTTAGTCACTTTAGATATAAATGATATCCTGATGGCATAAAAAATTGCATCGAAACGTTGTGAAATAATTTTTTATCGCTTACTTTTGTATTCGAACTTAATTAGTTGGCTTGTTAACTAGTATATTAATTAGTTCATTAATTTGCTAATTACTCACAGTATGGTAGTCAGTTTGTCAGTGAAGTAATTGGTTAGTTTGTTAGATAGTAACAAATAGTTCACTCGTGTTTTGGATACGGTTACATATGGTTAATGGGTTAGTTAGTACGTTAATTACTTTGTTAATTAATTAGTTTGCTAATTGGTTAATTAGCTACTATATGCTTACAGTACCTGCAAATTCGCTAACGTCACTAGTACTATTATCATCATAATCTGCGCCTAAACGAAAAGTGTAAAAAAAAACGAATTGATGACCAAGATATCCATGCATAGATACGTAACAGCAAAGTTGACAAACTTGTGGCCCTCAAAAGGGCAGTAGAAAGAGCCAACTAGATTATTTACAAAGGCTATAATATACTGGGATTCTTAGATGATTATATATTGTTAGAAAGTGTATATTTATATACTATTAGTATTAATTATCATATCATTATATTAGATTATAGAGCCAAAGGCAACTAGTGATATCCCAAGCTAACCTGTCCAGTACACAGTCATCCTTTGATATCCACCGCACACATCTTCGCGACTATCCCGGCATGCAATATTACAATCGTTATCGTCAACCTTCAGGGAATCGTTCACGTGATTACCACAAAAACACCACGTGCCATTCTGCAATCCAGCGAAGCGGAAACCACGTGTGAAGCACGCCCAGTTGCACGTGGCAACGTCCGTAGGGTTGACAGGGTAGTAATTGGTCAAGAAATTATTGACGACATTTTCAAAGCAGCCAATGTAGATCCCTTTCTCGTTCACTAGATAATCATAATGAATCATACATGTGTAAAAATCTTACAGCTTGTTGATGAGAGTTGAGAAGCGAGAGTTTTTGTATGAAAATTGAGAATTTTCTCAACTGGGGTCATACGAGAACAAGAGTTGCATGAGAGCTGACTGGTGGATATTAACGCGCGGTAGCGAAAACTCTCGATGCAAGCATAGACATAAGGTTAAAGGGGATCAAACCATTCCAACGTATTGATTTTTATAAACATAAACAGTACACATAAGAATATCAAAACGTTGTGTTCTTTTCCTTATGAGTATTATGCTTGCTCTTTATCTTGCGTTGTAGTGAGGACACAGCGCCGAGAACACCACAAGCATCAGAACATCCAAGCTTTCTGCTTGCTTGTGTTTATGCTTGAATAAGTACCAGGCTCAGTGAATACTGATACTTACTACAAGAACGTGGTTTGACAGCGATTCTTATATCCTGTATATTCCTCGCAATGCTATCTCCACTATCATAGTTGACGAGGAAAGTATCATTCACAGGCAAGCCCTCGATACTGCCGTTCACAAATCCCGGTTCAAATGAGGTCGAACGTGGACGCCTGGCCAAGACACGTGCCCCGCCTGTAAGCTCACTAACATCCGGGACATCGTCAACGATCACTTCATTGGTAAAAGAACCGTAGGTTTGCTGTTGCCGATCTATTTTCGAAAGTGACATCAACACTCTCCCCCAGGCCGTCCACTCGGCCAGGAAAGTAGCGGTTCTCTTTGTATCGACTTATCACAGGCGCACCAGGACGAAGACATCTCAGCTCTACAAAAATAAAACGCGTTGATTTGAAATAGGAAAAAGGCGTCGTCGATCTCTTAATTACGCTCCGAATAAATTATTCGAAAATTTGAGTATAAACTGAAAAAAGTACAGTATTGTGGACTGAGATTGGCGGTGATTAAAATAGCAAAACAGTAATTTTTGATAACTTTTCAGTATTAAAGTGCGACTAACCCCAAATATAATTTTTAGTATGTGCAATATTTGTGTCATTCCAAGAAGAAATGTAATATATCTTTATAGTAAAAAACCTCATCTTGATCAACTTTTTCACTGTCAAATCTCCAGATATGTCATTATATATAGGTGAATTTTTGGTATAAAAAAACAAAGGAAAACTAGTTTGGCATTTAACCTAATGACATTATATCCGGAAACTTTGACAGTGAAAATGTTGATCAAGATGGGATTTTTTATAATAAAGATAGCTAGCTATACAGGGTGTATAAACGGAAAACTGCACAGATTTGAAATTGCTCTTAAATTCGCAAAACAGCTAATTAGTATCCAGTTTTTTATGTATATAGCTTCATTGGGTACTTATAATGTAGAAAAATGGAAAAAATTTCTTGAACTCAAATTTTGTAAACCAGGGGGGGGGTCTTTTCCAACAAACTAAAAATGGCTTGCGCACGAAATTTAAAAGCTTTAATCATATTTTGAGTTGATAGATGGCACATTTGTTGGGTTTTTAATTACGGTACAAAATTTCAGACAATATGCTTTAGTTTATGCCCTTTAATTAACTATTCATTTTTCATTTTGCATATTGCTGACATATGCAAATTAGGCAAAGGCATTGATTAGCATGCAAATGGTGATTTTTTAAGAAAAAATGTAAGTTTGCGTGAATGGTTAAAGGGCGTAAACTGAAGCACATTAAACACCCAACAATTAAACACCCAACAGTACCCAACAAACTTTCCATCTGTTAACTTAAAATATGAATAAAGCTTTTAAATTTCGTGCGCAAGCCATTTTTAGTTTGTTGGAAAAGACACACACCCCTGGTTCACAAAATTTGAGTTCGAGATTATAAGTACCCAAAGAAGCTATATACATCAAAAACTGGATACTAATAGCTGTTTTGCGAATTTAAGAGCAAATTTCAAATCTGTGCAGTTTTTTTTATACACCCTGTATATTTAATTCTTCGAATGACCTAAATATTACACGTACCAAAAATCATATTCAG
>CACRXK020016188.1:0-11572 GCA_902702795.2 Paramuricea clavata | reverse complement strand
CGCATTGTTTATATAAATTAGCTAACATTTTTAACAGAAGTATCAATTTTATAAATAATCGAATTTCAATATTTTTCTTTGAAAAAAAATATATTCGTGAGCTCCATAGCTGAGAATAAATTTCAAAAGTTTGTGAATTAAAATTCACAAGACACAAGTTTGATATTTTTGTTAAATAACTGATCAGAATGCTTATAGTTTATTTTGTTACATGGCTAAAACAAACGTCGCTACTATCGCAATAAATGTGTAAATGTTAGCTAATTTATATAAACAATGCGTATATTTTTTTAATAGTATTCATCGAAATTACATACAATTAAAATTATGCTTTTTCTTTTACTAACGCGGCATAGAAAATTCCTATTTTAGTATTTATTTCGGGTTAAGTAAATTCAATTCAAACTTCATAAATAACATTCTGATATGTCGGTCATAAATTCGAATGTACATTTTTGTGTCGTATTTTGTTAATATGCCGTCGCCACAGAAAAATAGAACATATTGATAAAAATTCTAGCCCTATATAGGGGCAATGGAAACACATGGAATGTTCTATTATACTTATAGTTTTTTAATAAATCAATCAACTAAATCCATCAACTGAATCAAGGAAAGAATAATCGGTCTTTCTGAATTCTGATTTGTGGTACTGATATTTTTGAAATATACAAGTTCGTGACTTGAATCTGGTCAGACTGAATAAATGTGGCATAACATTCAAAATCAAAGCTCTCTCAGCGTGTCAGGAAAAGAACATTACGACTATATTTACAAAAAGGGTTTTACTAGCTGTGGTAGTTTCTTTCATCTGAGATATGTTAGTCAGAAAGAAATTGTTTACTTTTAGCGCCTCTCAAGAAATATGTTAATTAGCTATAAATTATGCAAAAATCATTGATTATGGGCTCCAGAAAATCTTAACTCGCGCCAAATACAGATCGATACCCGCAGGTTTTTCTTCAGATCTTCTGAAAATAAGTATAAATCATTACAGCCAAGCACATTTCAGCGTAATTTTAGGTCCCCATTTGGAGATCTCAGGCTTCGATTTTAGTGTAATTTTGTAGACCGAACAAGAAGCAAAAACCGGTGTGCCGTCAAGTCGCTGTCGTTTATTCACAATTTATTCAAATGCTCTTATTTTTTGGAACAGGGAACCTGAATTGTATCTTAACTTGTTGATCTAGTTGAAATTTGGAAATAGTCAGGCGTTTTGACACAGCGCGGCTCTACAATTTACCGAAATTCAACCTTCGATTTTGCTTGAAATTAGCTCTGCACGGGTAAAATGAGTTTCGGCGTCTAGCGAAGCCATAAAAAAGAATTTTCAAAAAATAAATTTATTTTGGACACTTGTATACCAATGCCTTTCAACACACAAAAAATAAAGGAAATCTATTTTCCGAAGTCAAAGTCATCGGACCGCTCTTAGCGGGACTGCCACTTAATGGGTAAAGGAACTTGAAATGAAAAAATAAAAATTCTTCATGATATCAATTGTCTGATTTCTGGTTCCAGTTGGAACATATGATTTCAGAGTAGAGCGGCAATATTGGGACCAGCTTCCTGCCTAGACATTGCTGTGGATTTTATTGATTACTATTTTCCCAGATTGCAAGCAGGGTACCTGAGTCTACTGTACTGTATTACAGAAAGTGTGGTGTTGGACTTGATCAAATCCCCTGACTCAATTCAAGTTCAGCTAGTGACTCAACTTGAGTGGAGCCTATTAGATTCGACTCAACTTGATTGTAGCAATTGAAAAGACCCAACTTGATCATACAATGAAATAACTTGACTTGTGACTCGATATCTAAGCAATTCAACTTGTGGCTCAAACTTGGGTTGCTCATACTCTGGTTTCCGAGGCTCTTGAAGAATGGCAAGGGAAAATAATGGTAAGGCGAAATAACAATTTGGTGAAACGAGCCTCAAACCGTTTGCGGATCTCACTTCCATACATGATTAGGTTCAGGAACTGAACTTCCTATGCAATTGGCTGTGTAAAATAAACAAACATTGAACTGCTCAATTTAGCAATGATTTTAATTAATAATGTATATACATTTTTTATATTTTCCAAAACGGTTTGACATATGTTTTTACACACAGCCAAATCACACACAAAGGTTCAGATTCTGAACCTAATCAAGTATGGAAGTGAGATTCGCAACTGATTTGACCAGAAGCCTTTTTGCCTCATTGTTATTTTGCCTCACCGTTCTTGAAGAGCCTCTGGAACCAGGGTAGGTTAATTACTCTTTAAAAACGAGAATACTGTAGTTAATTGGCACTCGACTCTGTATAGCTTTGTGGTCAGAGCACTCTCAGCACTGCCCCAGAACTGCAGGGCCTGCAGTTCCATTTTTAACCGGAGCTGCTTTCAATTATGTCTAAAATTGTATTTAAAACAATTAGATATCATGTGATAAAAATAAACCAATCAGAAGGATTTAATGACTCGAAACAAATTGCAGTGAATAAAATCTGTAAATCGCATTGCAGAATATAATAATATGGGTGCTAGGTGAAAATGACATACATAAATAAATAAATAAATAAGTTAACGTAGTAATAATACCATACACAGAATATATGATAATTAATATGAAGTATGGTGGAAAGAGAAGTACTGTAAGTTAAGTTTTGCTGATGTCTGAGGCATAGACTGTCAAATAAATTAGCTAGTAAATTAATACCGGGACTTAATTGTTTATTTGTCGCACAGGGGCAACAGGTATCAAGTTTGAAGATGAGATGCAGCTTATGTCTTATTATCTATCATTATTGCCAGAAATTGGATAAAGGGGCCGGGTCCAATTTTCATATTGAAAACACTGTGCGGGTCCTCGTGAGAATGGTGTGCAATTGCACACACTCCTTGGCACACACCTCAGTTTATCAAGAAGTACAAATTATTACATGCCTCAATTAAGCTGCAATGCGATATATATATATATATATATATATATATATATATATATATATATATATATATATATATATATATATATATATATATATATATATATATATATATATATATATATATATATATATACGTCTTTTATATGATTAAAAATTATGAGGCATAAATGGCTTTCTAAAAGGCCAACACAATAGTCTAACTGTAGAAAATATTATATATTTGTGACACAATAACATGCATCGCTCTACGTCTCTTCCAGTGCCTGTGCAATGATTTTCCAAATTTCAACAGTTATGCTTGGCTCTTAAAATACTCTGAGGATTTTGAACTCCAGTGCATTCAAAACAAAAAATTATTGTGTGCACACCTAACAAGTCCAAGGAGTGCAATTTTTTGCGCCTTAATATATTAATTATACCCTTTGTATGACAGCCTGTTGGGATTGCCATTATTAAAATGTCTAGTAGTAACAGTTTAGCATTGTTGACAATGACAGCATCAATGCTTGCCAAACCTAGTACGTACTCAAAAGTCTTCAAATTTCCCCAATGTTCAAAAGCATGCAACATTTTCTTGGCATCATGCTCTTACAGTATTTAAATTAAGCCGTGATTGTAAAACACAGAACCCCTGGAAACCACCCGAAACACCCCAGAACCCACCAGTCCCACCTGGAACACTGCTAAATATAGTCCAACAAGCTTTCCTCATTCACAACGAGAAAGAGACAACAGCCGTGTACCTCAGAGCCCGTCAAAACTCTACCATTAGATAAGAGTAATTTTTTATTAAAAACCCCACATAGTGTATATCACTACGGGGAATCAAAATTATTTGACACACAATTCACATGCATTAGATTACATTAAATTATTTACATTAAGTCACACAAATATTGACTGTTAGATCAAAGTTCGAATTATACCGTTTGTGACACATGCTAAGACATTGTTTAAACACCATTTTGACTCAAAGTTTTTCGTGCCCATGATGCCCTGTTCTGTTTCTAATCGAGTTCGCACATAATTCCTAAAATATACAAGACTGTTGATTTTCTCATCCTTCCTAAACTGATATGACACGCGCTCTTTCCACGCGGAAAATTTGCCAACACTAATTAAGTAACGCAAAAGGTCTCTTGTTCTTGTTCGCGGGAAACAACCCAACAACATATTCCGTTCTGACAGACCAATAACCGATGCATCAATTTGATTGCACAGTTTCAGAATAAACATCCACAGCTCCTTTACCATCGGACAATGAATCAACGTGTGTTCCAATGTTTCGATTCTTTCACCACACCGTGCACATGCTGAGGATATTCTTGAATACCATTTATGCACTCTGAAATTGACAGGCAAAACCCGATGTAACGCGCGCCAATCAAAATCACGTAACACTGGATCATTGAAACTTCGAGCGACATCTGTCCAAATCTCTTTCCAGATTAAACCAGGACCAAATCTTTGATTCCAAGCTAACTCGCTTCTTGCTTGTACCGGGGTAACACAATCTTCAATACGTTTTAAATAATACATTTTACTCGTGCTAGGTTGTCCCAAATCAACAGCAAATTCTCTCAGAACACGAAGAAGATGACTATAAAACGGAGTTGGAATGTCGCTATTTGGTCTCGAGTTATCGTTTATGCCTAAAGACCGTCCGATATAATAACGCATGAAATCTTTCCAAGGTGTCTCACTCTCCTCAAAAAATCGGAAAACACGACCAATCAACAATGCTTTGCTTTTGATGTCAAGATTAATAATTCGCAGACCCCCATTCAGATAGTCTGACATACACGTTTCCCGACGCACCCACTCCGGTTTCTTTGACCAAACGAATTTCCAAATTTCTGATTGTAGCGAGTCAATACATTCACGCGTTAGCGGGTATATCTTTACCACATGCCAAAGCGTCGAAGCCACCAGACTCCCGATCACCGTCATTTTCCCCCGTAACGTTAGATACCGTGGTTCCCATTTCTTCAATATTCCCTTGAATTTGGCCGTAACCTCTGCCCATGACTGGATATTTGCATACCAACAATTTTTAAGCTTGTGTTAACCCGCGTTAGACCACAGGGTGAATCAGTACGAGATCGCCACCTACCGAGCCAAAGACCCTTTGATTTCGTTGTATTAAGCCTCGCTCCGGATGCTCGACCATATTCATTAAAGACATCGATGACTTTAACAAGGCCATATGAATTGGTAACAATGCAGGTGTTATCATCAGCATATTGTGATATTTTCACTTCCTTCCCTCCGGGCACACGCAATCCCTGTATTTCTGGGCACTTCCGAATCGCTTGTCCAAACACTTCCGCCACTATGACAAACAACAATGGAGATAGCGGGCACCCTTGTCGTACACCTCGTTGCACTTGAAAAAATTCTGAAACATAACCATTGGAGATTATAGCACTCTGAATATCATGATAAATACATTTAATGTATGATCGAAATTGTGGACCAAAGTTCATGGTATCTAAAATTCTGTCTAAAAAGCCCCAGTCAACATAATCAAACGCTTTTTCTTGATCTATCGATATAAAGGCACAGGCCATTCTTTCATTAACTTCCAGATAGTCACATACGTCTCGTAGGAGAGTCGCATTGTCTTCACTCGAACGACCAGGGACAGAACAGCATTGATCCGGGTGTATTATTATGGGCATAACAGGTTTAACACGATTTACCAGAACTTTTGTAATAATCTTGTAATCTGTATTGAGGAGCGAAATTGGGCGCCAGTTTTTCAATAATTCAGGATCTTCTTTCTTAAACAACAGTGATATTAATGCTTGGCGCATAGACTCAGGCATCAGTTCAACTGAAAAACAATAATTTGCCATTTCAACAAAGTCTTCTTTAAGCAGGTCCCAAAAGGACAAATAAAATTCTTTCGGTAGACCGTCGGAACCAGGGGTTTTGCCATTTGCCATAGACTTTACTGCTACCAAACATTCATCCACCGTTAACTGTCCCTCGCATGAATCGCGTTGCTCATTTGTTAGTTTTCTGTCCAGTAAATTGAGTAACCGATCTTGGGCAACTTTATCTGTCGGCATTTCTGAATAAAGTTCTTTATAAAAACTAACTTGTTCCTTTGAGATATCATCTTGCTCAGTCAATCTCCGCCCATCACTCGTGCGCAGAGCAGGACACGTTTTCTTAACCGCTCTTCTTTTCTCCTTTTGGAAGAAAAAGCGTGATGGCTGTTCGTTTGATTCAAGCCATTTTGCTCCACTTCGAATCTTGTTTCCTTGAATACGTTTTAAATCCATAGTTTCCAATTGGGACTTCACTAAGTCGAGTTCCTTAACTTCGTCCTCCGATAAATTGGTTTTACACACAATACGACGATAGCGATTAAGTACGGTCGCACGTTCTTGCTTGCGCTTTCGAGATGCTTTGTGACTATATTTGAGAAAAAGAGATTTAACTCGTAACTTGCCATAATCCCACCATTCTGCTACATTACCAAAATCATTTTTCCTGTCTTTCCAATGTTCCCAAAATGAAGCAATTTGCTCACGAACTTCTTGCACTTGTAATAATGAGACATTTAGCTTCCACACACCGGGACCAACATTACTAGTAGCTTTGTCAACTGTTAACAATACCCGAACAAGATCATGATCCGAATAGGGATAGATCATTATGTCTGTTTCGATGTCATAATCCCTTACAAGCGATGAAGAAAAATAAAATCTGTCCAAACGACATTTAATGTTACCACGTTTAGTTTGCCACGTAAATTGACGATCAGTTGGATTTAGTTTACGCCAAACGTCAACTAAATCAAATCTCTGTATTAGTTTCTTGAGATATAAAGCACCAGTATCTCCTGAGACAGGATTTCCGCCATATTTATCGTTCGCCAAATCTAACATGCAATTAAAATCACCTCCAATAATTAACCGTCTACGAGAGACAAAATGTTTATCAAGACTTTGAAAAAAATTCTATGCGCTTGGACCCGTCAGTAGGGGCATATATATTAATAAACCTCAAGTCCTGACTATTGAATGTACAGTCCAAAGAAATGATACGTCCAGCAGCATCACAACGAAAAGTACAGTGTTGGAATCTGTCGGGATCACGGAGTAATATACCAATACCACAACTATTTGACAAGCCAAGACTCCAATACCCTTTCAGACCCGACGCCTTGTTCCATTTTACACAATCGTCAACGGTTGCAATATGCGTTTCTTGAAGAAATATTACATCAAATTTTTCATACTTTAAAAAATCAAACAGCAGACGACGTTTCCGATGGTCTCTAAGCCCATTAACATTTAAAGATACCACACTAATTTCCGCCATTGTCCCTTAAGGTTTATTATGTTTTTTCCTCTTCTTCTTTTTCTCCTTATTGGTCTTTTTTGTCCGTTCTTCAGGTGAGCTGCCCATGTCACTGACACGTTGGTCAGTGGAGTCTCCAGGAACCTTAACACCTTCGTCAGGTATGGAAACGTCCTCTTCTGCTTTTCTTTTGTTGTTCTCGACGGTTTGAACAGATCCTTGTTCTGCTGAGTAAGATTGGCTGACATCATTATATATCTTGTTCATGACTTCATCTCTGATGTCACCTGGATCCTTACAACTTGTCGAGTCCACAGGGTCCATATCTTCATCATTCGACCGAGAGTCTACGCTACGGTCTTCATCACGACCAATATCGTTACTCAAATTACTTTCCGACGTTTCATCATCGCTGTCATTGGACACGTCACGTCGATTCTCGAGACAATTTGCCCTGACATGCCCAAACTGTCCACATAGAAAACACTTGAAACATTGACGTTGTATGTGACCATTTTGACCACACTTGAAACACTTTACATCATTCGAACATGTAGCAACTCGATGACCATATTCGCCACATCGACCACATAAAGGCACTTGCCCACGATATCTAGTTTCTATCGGATAAGGGCCAATAAAGAGACGACGGGGAATCCCCTCAGTTAATTCACTCATTGTTGCCAGTCGAACCCCAGTTTCGACATTAGGCCAATCACGATACATTTCCCGATCCACCTTCACTATTTTGCCATACTTCGCCAACGTTGCAGCTATCGCTTGATTAGAAATTTCACTAGGGGCATACAAAACTTTCACTTGTAACGTGGCCATATCAAGCTCTTGAGCAATAACTCGTTCACCCCGCAAATAAAACGGTTGATCTAAAAATAATTGTTTATATTCCAACGAGCGAAAAGTCAAACGATACCGAGGTCCAGGAACTTGTTGCATACATTTAATTGTATCTTGTCTCACACATTTTAACACTGCATCCATGACCTCACGCACGGTAATATCCTTAAACGCTTGGGTATGAAACACAACAGAGTTGGGTCTAGCAACCCTAGCACCAAACCGAGCATGTGGTAACGGAACAACTCCTTGACTTAAATTCTGCGAACCAACAATATCTGCCCACGATTTTCCAGCCGTTTGCATTTCTTCTCCCGCTCTTTCAATCACAATTTCTTGGCTCTGTTCGCCACCCTCCGCTGCGTTGTCGTCACCGCCGGGATTTTGCATTTCGCCACCAGGACTGCTCCCTTCACCGCCAGGGTTTCGCTCTTCGCTGCCAGGCACTCCTTCTTCGTCTCCAACCTTCCTTACTTCATCTCCAACCTTCCTTACTTTATCACCAACACTTCCGTTTTCCTCACCCTCTTCTATATCCATTCCTCGTTCTTCTGCACCAATTCTTCGTTCATCCATTGTTTAAATGTGGAATATTGATCATTCGGCGCACGAGGACTAGCTGGATCAACCATCAAACTTGCTTGTGCAGGGAATTTATACAGTAACATCTGCTCTTTCGCTTGTGGGACGTGAAATGATATACTGCGCATGCTTGACCAGATTTTAAAGCGTATATAGTGCGCATACTCAGCCTTGTGTTACGTCCCACAAGCGTAAGAGCTGTTTTGTGAATAAACCTTCTCAATCATGTAATAAGTCAGTTAATTACCTCGAACCTCGGCATTTAGTCAAATACAGGCCTCGGCGCTGCGCGCCTCGGCCTGCATTTGACTAAATGCCTCGGTTCTCGGTAATTAACTCTTACGTATTGGAATTAGATAAGTTAAATGTCCCACAGTATTAAGACTTAACATGCCGTGTCTAAATTTAACTTTGGCCGTAACAAATTTTGCCGTGCCGTGCGTGCCATTGCAAAATATTGCAGCTACAGTCGTGTATACGTGCCGTGTAAACGGGACTTTTAAAAGCGTCAATATTTTCGCGACAAAATATGTTATTTTTTTACTGCATCCTTGACGTCACAGTTGAAACAAAATGCATCACCTACGTCACGTTAGATTCGATTGGCATCCATTTTGCATCAGTGAATGCATCGGTCCCGAGTCCTTTTCCGCGTGAAATCTAACGTGACATCATCAAATCTATTGTTTTAGAGCCCTGCGTCACAGAAGAGATTTGTGCCTACGTCACGTTAGATTTGGCCGCTGAGCGATGCATCGCATGCAGATTGCGTGCGCTCGCATCAGTGCACTGATCACTGAGCTATAATATAACTGGAGGAGCTGCTCCTATCTTTCCGCCAGTCATTCAAGTGAAGCCAAAAACATGGCGGATCTTACGCCATTGCCATGACTACTGGTTCATATTTCTCATGATAATTACCACTGACCAACCGCGATCCTACACTTTAAACAATATCTCTCACCCCCCTGGTTTTTTTCCGCAAATATGAAATATTTTGGTTTAGTTTGTCTTTGAACTGAAATTCTTGATATTTTTCATCAATTTTGTCGTTTTTACAAAGTCAGGGAAGACGGTGCATTTTTGCTGTGCCTGTTTATATGGCTCTAAAAGGAGAATATTACCGGTAAAATTCACGATTTTTTTACTTTCTCGCTTGGCAACGTTGCCAT
This sequence comes from Paramuricea clavata, assembly GCA_902702795.2. Classification (NCBI taxonomy): domain Eukaryota; kingdom Metazoa; phylum Cnidaria; class Anthozoa; order Malacalcyonacea; family Plexauridae; genus Paramuricea; species Paramuricea clavata. The sequence continues at coordinate 1,718 of CACRXK020016188.1, read as the reverse complement.
ATATTTTTAACACTCGTGGATATCTCAAAACCTGATGCTATATTAAAACTACGAGTATTACTAGTTACAGCAGTTTTTCACTTCTATACATTGACATTGTAGTTTTAAGCAAGTTTTCCTGGACAAACTCTTTCCTGTCTTGTTTTATTAAACTCATTTCTTGGGTTTCTTGGTGCTTCGGTTTGTGTTTTGTTTTTAAAATTTTTTATTGTTTTAGGTTTTTTATTTTTAAGTGGTAGTTTTGCCAGGTTTTTGAAATAGCAGCTATCTACTGTGTAGCTTTGTATTTTATGCAGGACATGTAGGGTGTGAGTGCACAGCCAACCTTTCCAGCACTCTCCAAAAGTTCAGCATGAAGCAGTTTATATTATTTAACCCATTGAGGGCCAGAATGTTTAACTATAGACATATGAGCAGATAGCCTGATTAATCCATTGAGGGCCAGCACTCTCCCCTTGACGAGTAAAATAACCTGGTGTTTGACAGAGTGAAATAATAAAGTAGGGTGCATCAGGACACAATGCGACTTACTGGGTTAAACATGAGTTTTATGATTTGTAGCACTACCCACATTGTATTATTAACCCTTTAAGTGGCAATGTGCCCAGATGCACCCTACATTATTATTTTACTCTGTCTAACGCTGGACAATTTTACTCGTCAAAGGGAAGGTGCTGCCACTCAACATATTTAGGTTAATATCGATCTTCGATTTAGCTGGAATGACTCAATACATGCCATTTGCTACTGTAAAATTGTAAATATGCCGGATTTTTCTTATCTAGGCGCTGTACTGAAATGTAAAAAAGAAAGCCACCCAAGGTCAATGTTCAAATAGCAAGAGTGGTGTTGTAGACATCAGACATGTAGTGGTGCACCATATGTTAAAATTAAATATTGTCCAACTTACAAAAGTAAGGGACCTGGCCAGAATTCCTGCCCTGAACTGGAAAGATATAACTTCATTTTATCATTGCTATCAGACTGTGATAAACAGAGAATCATGTTATTGTCAGTGGTGTTTTTAAATACAACATGACTGCTTGCAGTTATAATTATAACTTGTATGGTTGTATATATAGTTTGTAAAACTTTTTCTTGCTGAATTATAATTATTCTATTAAGAAGGTATAAACAAAATAGTGAAAACCCCTGGTGGTAATGTAGGGTAAAGGAGGGAGGGTATCTATTTATCTGTGAAATAATGATAATTTATTTCAAGCACACAGGGCTGGATTGACTGGGGGGTCTAACATCCCCAGGTCCAATCTTTTGAAATGTGTCCCCCAATTTTTGTAGGGCCACTGGTTTGTCAGTTTTTACTGTTACCCTCCATAAAAAAAGAAGTTGATATAAATAATAATAAAATGCCGAAATGCTGGAATTGCCAAACATGTGAATTTTTTGGGAATGTTGTGCAAAATTGTGGCCAATTCTATAAAGGTTACGCTGAAAAAAAATTTAATTAACCTTTCTTGCAAACAACGGTTTGGGGGAAGAAACAATTACCCCCTCGCCAAAATTTTGCGAATAATTTTCGGGACCCAAAAGGCAAAGGGGCCCAAAGTTCTGTATTCACTCTCCCAAAGATGTATCGGTTGGCACGGCCCTGCAAGCACAATACAATTGTGTTTTGTGTGAGCAATGCAGAAAATAAATAAATCTCACCAAAACATGTCTTTTTGTGTAATAAATGATGTCTTAATAAAGAATGTTTA
>CACRXK020016187.1:0-11574 GCA_902702795.2 Paramuricea clavata | reverse complement strand
CAAAAACATCTCTTGAAAGGCGCGATCTCGAATGACTCAATTCGCTTAGTGTAAAACCATCAAACAACGTGTATTTAAATTCTCAAATTTCAGTTTGGCAAGTATGAATATTCATAATCAGAATTTGTCTGGCAGAAAAACGTATAAAGCAAGGCAAGGGGTCTTAGGATTTATTGAAGGGTCTATTCTATAGACTGTGACTTTCTGCGACAATATTTTGATATATATTAATAGTTTACAGTAATAAAAAATTACCAACTTAATACAGCTATTCAGCTGAATTACATGGTTAAGATTTACAAGGAGTGTTTGTAATTTACGTTAGTTAAAACGTGCGAATGTACCCGCTGCTGAGATGATTTGTTTTTATTGTACTTGCATCCGACCGAGATAGTAGAATATGCATCGCCCGTTTTTCATTACGGAATCCCAAATTATCTGAGTAAAGACATTGAACGGATACAGAAATCATTGAAGATCCAAATCACAAACTTCGCCGCACTATTGCCGGATTTGAACTCAATTTACTCAAATACTGTACTGTCTGCACATTAATCCTAAATAGATACATGAACACATTCATAATCGATCTTAAAAGTATCGGTATCGGTATCGAATTAAAAATCCTGTACGCCCATCACTACAAGTAAGCACTCTGTTGTAAGCGTTTGTTTCTGTAAGGGACGGACCATTTGATTTTTCATGGGGGAGGGGCGCATTTTTGAGAGTGCTCGATTTTTTTTTGGACCTCACCGACTCCGCACGATTTTTTTTTATCGAATCTTGCCGCGTGCACGATATTTTTTTAAATTTTTACTATAGCGTTAATACAATAATAACCACGCATGGTTATATTCCGGTTGAAGAATGTATTTGAATATACAGCATATAACCACAAAATAGGAAAGTATAGCAGAAGTGTAACCCACGAAAATTTTAACTCGCTCACGCCATCCTGGCTAGTACAGCCGGAAGTTTTTATCAGGTTTTGATAGGTACAAAGTGCCGGTTGTACTAGCCAGGATGGCGTGATTGATGATCGGACGAATCGCTTGTAAAAACGCGGACAAATACTTGCTTGAGTGAGACTTCTGGTATACCTTCCTATTCTATGATATAACTATCACAGCCCATTTTATACCTGGCCAATTTTATACTTGGCCCATTTTATACGGGGCTATGGTCTACGAAATGTAGACCATAGTCCCAATCAAAATTGGATCAAGTGTATTAAAGTGTGTAACCCATTTTGCATTGGCGTAATGGCATCTATATACAAATTCTCACGGTTCCCAATCGTATCAGTGTTCCCAATACGTATTATAAACTGCGATTTTTATTCAGAATCAGAGAGCGATATTAATGAGCCGGGTGGGAAAGGGTATTTTTGTGACCCGTGAATGCAGTGGCGTAGCCAGACTATAATTTTTGGGAGGGCATATATCGAACGCCGAAGGCGTAAGCCTTTTTAGGGGGTCCGGGGGCATTCTCCCCCGGGAAAATTTTGAAATCTGGAGTCCCTCAATGGCGATTTCCCGTGTTTCTGGGGAGAGATTTTGCATAATTCTGAAGATTATTTACTGCAGGAAAGACCTGATTTTTAATGATTTCTCAATAATGTGGATCCTTAATTTGACTCAACGAAGCTTACTTGGTCGCGTGTGAATAGTTAAATCGAAGTTTTAAAACGCATTTTAACCAATAACCACCATAGGCATTATTTTCTGTAGTTAGATTTAGGAAAGATTAGAACTTTTATAGACAATTTGGTGAACAGATGAGATTGGTAGTCACATGGGTAGTCATCGTCCCCCCCCCCTAATTTCTACCCGGATTTCATCTTTTTACAAGGGCAGTCCTTCAGCCTATTGGGGAGGGGGGGGGGGCTGAGCCCCCCCTTGTCTACGCCACTGCATGAATGGTCAATATTTGATCGTGTGAAATGCTTGATTTTACTGTCATGATCTGTGATTTGTTCTACAGCCGTGAGGCGTGATTGTCGATCAAAAAATGCTCCGTGAAATGGGAATTAAGGATGTCTGTTTCGTGAACTGTGATTTTGATTTGTTTATTCCGATCTATTTTATATTCGCGATAATAATTTATATGATCGATCTCACTCGATTGCACAAGAGTAGAAACGTGAAACGGTATTTTTTTGTTGTGAAACGTGAATCATACCCCCCCCCCCTTGCCACCCTCATTTAATAATCGATGTCGAATTTACAGAAGTGTGGGACTTTCAGTGTTAAGTTTGGGGTTTTTAGGGATACCATTAAGGTAATTTGTGGATAATTGAATTATTGAAGTCAAAGTTGTCAGAACTGGTTTGTATCGGTAATCGGTTTGTATTTTGCATGTATACTTCCGGTATTGTTAACCAAGGCAGAACCGAAACACTCAACAGAAAAAAAACTAAGGGAAACTGAATTTTTCTTTCAATATAGAGTATTGCTAATTTAGAATTTTTTTGTGCTCGATATTTTTTTTGCTGGTGTTAGTGATGTTCGATTTTTTTTTCTTCCATTCGAGACATGCTCGATATTTTTTTTCGGATTTGCGCCCCCCCCCCCCTGAAAAATCAAATGGTCCGTCCCTAAATTTAATCAAGTAGTTGGTGAATAATAGTATTTTAAGTGTTGCGATTGGAGAGTCAAAAATTTGAGATGCAATAACACATCGGTACTTGATGAAAATAACTTATTTTGTCAACAAAACGAGGAAATTGAAGCATTTTGGCAATAGCTTGTAAAAACTAAGTAATAAAGGCTTCCAATACAGTATTTTAAATTCACTTGCTGACTTCAAATGCGTTTATATTCCCAGCTGAAGCGTGTTTTAGCTTGCCGTCAACTTGCTAATTTATGTTTACATTGCGCCCGATTCGATGGCGTTAGTTCGGACAATGCATGGACATAAGATTGTTTTGATGATTTCTGGAAATAATTTAGGATTTTGAAATAAATAAAACAACCTAATCTCTTTTAGAATGTTTTTAACAAGTTTTTACTAGTTTTTCTGATGTGGCAACAAGAACATTAAAGTTTGAAAAAGAAAATTTAAACATTGTAACCGACTACGGAATATCATAGTGAATTTGTATAATTAAGCGGCATCTAAAAATTATAGGTTTTACTAAATTTTCTCCTGTGCAGTTATTACTTGCACTAAAGACACGGATGACCATTTGTTAAATATAGCAGGCCGATAGATAGTTATTAAGTACAAAAGATGGACTCCGTTTTTTTTAATACACCCTGTATGTATGTGTGTATATATATATATATATATATATATATATATATATATATATATATATATATATATATATATATATATATATATATATATATATATATATATATATATATATATATATATATATATATATATATATATATATATATACAGGGTGTATCAAAAAAAGCGCAATCCTCGACTGAAATGTAAATTGCTAAACAAATAATAGACGAAAACGTTAAAGTTTACATTCATTTTAAAGCGTAGCCATTCAGCTTTCTAACAGTGGGTTGTTTCTTAAATTTGACTCATTGGTTCGCGGGTAATAATACTTGACGTTATTGCGATTGGAGATTAAAAAAATTGAGATGGAATAACAAATCGCTCTCATGAAAATAACTGATTTTTTCATTAAAACAAACAAATGTTGCATTTTACTAAATGGATTGTAACAATAAGTATAATTACGGCTTTTCTTCCACTATTTTTAACTCAGTTTTAAACTTCAAATGCGATATAATTTTGGCTTGGACCATCTAAGCTGACTGACATCAACTTGCTATAATTTCTGTTTACATTACATGGCAATTCGATGACACTCTGGCTCAGACACCAGAATGTTTTGACGATTTTTAGCATTCGTTTAGGATTTTCAAACAACCTAGCTGGTCTCTTTTAACATACTTTTAATTTGTTCTTACGTGGTTTTCCAGATGTAGTGACGACAACATTAAAGTTTAAAGAAGAAAATTCTAACATTTAAACCGACTAAACAATAACATAGTAAACTTGCATAATTAAACAGCAACTAAAAATGATAGGTTTTACTAAAATCTTTTCCTGTGCAATTATTACTAGCATTGGAGACAAGGATAATAGTTTGTTTGAAAGAGAAAAGAACAAGCTTTGAAGTAAGCCTAAAAGCGTTTAACTAGAAATAGTATTTCGAAAGTTATTAAGCACAAAAGATGAATTGCGTTTATTTTGATACACCCTGTATATATATATTAAAATGCTCATTAATAATTCATAAACCTTGTGGCAAATCATGTCAGCCATAGTATGTCACGTGAAGTGAAATGTGGCAAATATAATTCTTCATCCTAATAAGCATGATTATATAATGGTTCATCCTAATTAGTATTCTTTTGTAGTTATATTTTAAGCTATTCAAAACACTCGTTGTCGTGTTTTAAACAGTACATATATATATATATATATATATATATATATATATATATATATATATATATATATATATATATATATATATATATATATATATATATATATATATATATATATATATATATATATACTATATATATATATATATATATATATATATATATATATATATATATATATATATATATATATATATATATATATATATATATATATATATATATTAGGCAGAACTGCCGAAACGTTTTTAACTTTTAAGCTTTTATTTTAATATGTTTTAGTTTTTTTAATAAATTGATGGTCGAAGTTGCATAGTCTCTGATTTTTAAATTGATTTTTATATATACGACAGTACTTGCTGTGAATCCTATTTGGATTCTTCACTCTCGAGGAGACTTCGTTTGGCATTGCCAAACCTAATATCAAATATATATATATATATATATATATATATATATATATATATATATATATATATATATATATATATATATATATATATATATATATATATATTCTGTTTGTCTGTTTTGATATGTCTGCATGTGACGCACTTAGTTTATTTAGGTTTATTTATAGGATTTCAGAAACAAAATATTCATTTCGGATCGGATTGATCAAGTTGTTTCGTAGTCGGATCGGATCGGACTTCGATATCCGAAATAAAATTAATTATCCACGCATTATGGCAAAAATTAATTATTATCCATGCATTTATCAAAGCATTATTGCGGTTGTCGCTGCATTATTCGTTTGATACTTCAATTACAATTAGACATCACTTTGTCAGCTCTTTGACATGTATTTCTTGCTTTTATATTTATTTGGTTAATCATTTATTTGGTCATGCTTAGCGGGCATTGCTATTACGCAAGTGGTCAATTGTTTCCCCTCACATAGTTATAACCCTTGGCAACCAGCTAATTTTTTTAATTATTCAAGCATTATTCGCGAATGCAGCAATAGTCCATCACATTTGCCAATATACACACCGCACATGACTTCTACATTCTCATGTCTTTTAGATATATATACAATGTTTTTCAGAGTGTTGTTTTAGATTCATTCAAATTCGATGAAAAATTGAGGGTGGACAATGTGCAGTTCAGTGCTAAATCCACGAATATATGATTTATATGAAGTTAGCAAGCTAACGAAAACATAACGTCAAATGTGTTACCTTTATACCATTTAAAATATATTGCCTTACCGCAAGATATTACCCGCATAAAAATATTACTTTATTACAAGAAAAATTACCTTGATATAAGAAATATTACCTTGATAAACTTTTTGGCCTTTTTCCCCCAAAGTCTTGCAGCAGAAGAAAGCAGTTTTGCTTTTGCCTTATCTATTCCTGCATTTATGAGGTCTTTTTCAATACTTTTTTTATCTTTTCTGTCTCTCATGTCGTAACCTCGGCCTATGGTTAAACCAGAACTTTTAGTCGGTACATGAAGCTTTCGGCTGTGCCATCTTCCTCCTTCTGTTCCTTCTTTGTCGAACGTGAACTGCCCTTTAGCCACTGAAACGTATGTGTAGGGTAACATATATGTATTAAGCATTCAATTTATTTGTGGATTTGCCAGCCTGGTTGTTATGCAGTTGGTCTTAAAACTGTCCCATCTTATCACTATCCTTGTGTAATCTCTTAGCGGGTAGAACACTCTAGCCAACCCCCCCCCCTCCCTGTATATGGTATAGCGGAAATTGTTAGTTGAGCCCAAAACCTAATAGCATAATATGCCAAAATCTTCGCCCTGCATCCAGTTTTCTGTCTAAAGAGGAAATGAAGTAAATTACTTTTGCTTCATCCCCAAGATCTTAAAAGTAATAACGGCTGTTTCATTTACATATATTCACAAATCTATAAATAACTCGGTGTGTAAACGGCATTCTTTGTTGCTTGGATAATCGTGGAAATGTAGCAAATTTTACTTCAGTTCCTATTTTAACATTTAGACAGATCACTACATGCTAGCGCTGGAATGATGTGCATATACGGTGAAGTCTTAGGTCCATGTTCTCCAGATAGAAATTACATATAGTATTCTGCCATTGTAAACAGTACGTACCTTTGAAGCAGTCGTCTTTTTTTACTGGTTTCTTTTTAGGTGGTTCTGCGCATTTACATATCTTGGTTGTTGATGGTGTGCTTCCATTTGTTGGCTGTGGACTTGAGCGTGGACTTGTGTTGGTAGATGGTAGACTTACATTTGTTGGTTTTGGACTTTCGTTTATTGCAGGTGTGTTTGCGTCAGTTGGTGATGTGTTTGCGTCCATTGGTCGTGTGCTTGCCTCGGTTGGTGATGGGCTTGCGTTGGTTGGTCGTGTGCTTGCCTCGGTTGGTGATGGGCTTGCGTTGGTTGGTCGTGTGCTTGTACCCGTTGGCGACGAGCTTTTCTGCATTGGTGATGCGCTTGCGTCCGTTGCTGGTGTGCTTGTGCTGGTTGGTGATCGGCTTGTGTCGGTTAGTGATGGTGTTGTGTCGGTTGATGGTAGACTTGCGTCTGTTGGTGATGGGTTAATATCGGTTGGTGATGGGCTTGCGTTGGCTGACTGCGGAATAACTATGCTTGATTGTGAGCTTAGTGTAGTTGGTTGCAATTGATGGCTTACTTTGGTTGGTTTAGGGATTGCATCAGTCGTTTGTGGGCTTGTAATTGTGGATCTGAAATACAGAGATGGGAGACGAAATGTCCTGATTTACTTTATATTACGATTGAGAAAGATGTCAAAAAAATTATTTGTCAAAGAAATCGCAGAGAAATATAGAAATTAGTTTAAAAACTAGAATTGAAAGTATAAGCATACGAATGAACACAAACAATTGAGCAATCTAATGTTACTATATAGCGCCCCGGGAGAGTTACAGAGCATGTGTTTAACTCAGTAACTATTTAAGGCCGTAACCTAACTATATTTAAGGCCATAACCGTAGGATCTCTTTCTGACGAAAAAAATGCTCTAGATCTGTCGTTTATAGACACTAAAATACCGAAAACTGCGTCGCACCAAAAGTCTGCAGATTATTGCTGCAGCTGTTAAATAAAGGCGATACAAATGAACGGACGGATATAAATCATCGAGAGTTTGATCATCTCGCTCTATATCACTAACTGTTAAGAAGGATCCTGTCCTGATCCTGAGTCTAGTAACTGGAGTGCCGAAACGTTGGGCTTGATTACAATTCGACTGGGCTTTGTAATAATTTATTTAAACCAGAGTAGCGAGCGAAACATGATATAGAAACACGTTTTTGATCATAAAAATTTTCACTTGCATGTGCGTGTTTTTGGTTTTAATTGTTTAAGGTTAGGATTCTTATCTCAATAATACAGCATGCCGATATATATTAACCTATATAGCTTCTGTTTGCTAAAACGCCTTGTCAAATATATTTTACCGACCTTAAATGAGTTGTTTGTGTCCCGCTACTTGACACTCTTGGTGTGCTAAAAGATGCATCAACTTCCAAACATCCTACAATAAACGAGAGTCCACATAGCACAGCTATGACCATGACGATCGAATGCACATTAGTCTTCATCTTCTTGCTCGAGGTGGAGATCTGGCATGGAGTTCTCTAAAAGCTAATGCTTTTATAGTTATCGCTCTGCAATCTACATGTTGCTAAATAGTCAATTCTAGCATAATTTGTGCTAAAACGGTCGTTATTTTCACTACAGGATATTTTCCTGTTTCGAAAGATAATAGACTTAACAAGGTCTGTGGGGGAAATGGTTGAACTAGTATTAATTAAATAAGCCATATTTTCTCGGGTTTGTTACATTAACATAGCAGAAATAACCAGAATAAATGGTAGAATGCTTTCACAATTGTCATGATTGCCAGTCTGGGAAGGAATCTTTGTAAGAACTCGCTTATTATATTCCTGTACATTGACAGAATTTCCTGCATGATTTTGAAACAGGAATTGTAGGGGTGGATATTGAGTACCAAAGTATGTCGTCTTCGCCATGGTAATATAGCTCAATATTTTGATAGACTTACATGTATTTTATTATTTGCAAAAAGGAAAAAGAATGGCTATTGCTCCATTTGAAACAGGAATTGCGAGGGTGGATTTGGAGTCCAGAAGAATGACGTCAGTTGCCATGGTAATGCCGCTCAATATTTTGATGGACGACACTTATTTTATAATTTTTAAAAAGCCTTGCAATTGTAAACAAAAAGACTTGCTGAAAAATTTCGATGTATGCTGAAAATTTTCATAAAACTGCCGAAATATTTCAATATTTACAAGTATAAGCTATCAATATATCCGGCCGCCATTTTATTTATCAGCATAATCAATAATATGATACCCCTTTGCGTGTCACTGTATATATAGATATTATATAAGATACCTTACTTTCCCTCCACTGCACGATTAAATTAAAAGCTGGTATTGCCTATTGTGTGAAGGTGGATATGTTGATAAAATTCAGTTAGTAAAGTTGCTCAATATTTTGATAAGATGACATTTGTTTTATAATTTGTTTATAAAAACTAAATTTTTGGCCTTTGAAAAAAAAACTGCTTTTGAAACAGTATTTGTGAAGGTGGAAATAGAGTCGCAAAATAGGACGTCGTTGTTATGGTAATGTAACTAAATATTTTTGATAGACTTACAAGAACATATTTGATAGACTTATATTTTGATTAGACTTATTTTGATAGACTTATTTTCATAGACTTGCATTTTGATAGACTAATATTTTCATATCAATATTGTGATAGCCTAGCTGTACATATATCTTTCCTAGCTGTACATATATTATTTTTATGAACTGGTTAATTTGTACTGTAATAATAATTTAAAAAAGATCTATAGTCTGGGGGCCTTAAACAAAAACCTTATAGGTTTGTAGTAGGCCTCTAGCCCTAATATATATATATATATATATATATATATATATATATATATATATATATATATATATATATATATATATATATATATATATATATATATATATATATATATATATATATATATATATATATATATATATATATATATACATATATATATAGAATTACGTTTCGTTGTTTAATACAAAAACATTTGGCAGAGTGCTCAATAGATATCCAGAGCATAATTAAATAAGTGCAACGACTCAACAAATTCCACTAGGCATCTTTATTACTATTAGTTTCGTACCACAAGATGTGGCACTCATCAGATAAATTAGCCTTATATATATATATATATATATATATATATATATATATATATATATATATATATATATATATATATATATATATATATATATATATATATATATATATATATATATATATATATATATTTATATATATACTGAAGACTATTTTCAAAAAAATAGTCGATCAGTTGACGTAAGGTAGAAGAGCGCTCAATACCATAATAAGTAGAGCGGAATTAATTCAGTCAAGGTTTGAATGTTTGCGTCGCTACTCTGAGTTTCACACTTTACGCGATCATCAGGCAACTGACAGATATTATTCAATATTCATAATATTGATTTGGAAAACAAGTTTAGTTGCCTGATAATCGCGTAAAGCGTGAAACTCAGAGTAGCGACGCAAACATTCAAACCTTGACTGAATTAATTATATATATATATATATATATATATATATATATATATATATATATATATATATATATATATATATATATATATATATATATATATATATACTTAGTTTCTGACGAAGGCTGTTACATGCAGTCGAAAATTTAAATTTTTGAATTATATATTCTAATTTCTTTTGGTCGTGGCTTTTATTTTGTATATAATATATATATATATATATATATATATATATATATATATATATATATATATATATATATATATATATATATATATATATATGTAACGGTTCCTTGTGGATGGAATTTCAACAGACATAAAATGTTGTTATATTTAATATCTAGACGTTTCGCCGATCAAGGCTTCTTCAGATATATATATATATATATATATATATATATATATATATATATATATATATATATATATATATATATATATATATATATGTATATATATATATACAAAATAAAAGCCACGACCAAAAGAAATTAGAATATATAATTCAAAAATTTAAATTTTCGACTGCATGTAACAGCCTTCGTCAGAAACTATTATATATATATATATATATATATATATATATATATATATATATATATATATATATATATATATATATATATATATATATATATATATATATACTGTAGACTTTGACCCTTTGTAGTGTTCAGTGTGTGAAAATTATTATCGAGACATTTAAATACTTTGTAACTTCTTAAATCTGTTTATGATTATTGAAAAATGCACGTAACAGTCGCTTACATATTTTTGTCACATCCGATGTTTTGTATGTGATTAAATGTGTTTATAATCTTTCAACTGTGTCTAATTTACTTAAACTTTCTTTCAGTAAATTCAGAATTGACAATAGCAATTAAGGTGGAGTAATTGCTACAACTTGAAACAAAATTTATGCATACTGATTTATGCGCATGTTAATTGCAATGTTTACACATACATTACAAATCACGAGACATTTAATTTTGTTACAAGTTGCATGCAGCAATTCTGTTCCTCGTTATTACTCCAGCTTTAGCAACAATGCAGGCTACCCACATGTAAGCAGCGCGTACTTATTTTTACAAGATGGAAGCACTACAAGCACATGAACGATTTCTCATATTCAACGAAGATTCAAAGCATTTACACTGTGATCGATCAAAGTTGTCTGCATAATGAGTTCAGGAAATTATAGAAGGTGGATGTCTTATTTGCCAATTTTGTAACGGTAAGAAATTTAGTTAGGAGGCTATCACACAGGGCCAGTGAAGTACTTACCATACCCGGTGTATCAATTAGCCTTGGGTGTTCTTTCAGAATAGCACCCACTGATAAATCAGAGTGTTCCCGTATCCACGACGCTCTTTTTACCGACGTTTTGCTCATAAACTCTTTGACTTTTGTGAGTGGCTCGACATGGTGCTTGAGCCACTCCACCATCCCCTCGTAGTCCTCTTCACTTATGCTGCTTTCTGTAAATTTTAATGACAGAAATTTAATTTGAGTTTACTATTATATAAGTACATGAAGTTGAAGTCAGAATGGATATTTT
>CACRXK020016185.1:0-11576 GCA_902702795.2 Paramuricea clavata | reverse complement strand
TTTCAAGTGAGATCTCACCTCTTTTCAAGTGAGATCTCGGCAACCTGGCCAGCCCACTTGCCCATATAAACGCACAATAATTTTTACTATAAAAATAACTACACAGCGAGATCTCGCTTACCGGGCTGTCTCACTTAGCGGGCCAGCCTGGCTTCCATATAAACAGGACCTAAGTACCAGTCAATATAAGTCCCTGCTTGCTTGAATCTAGAAAGTGTGGGGTTCATGGGGCAAAGCAGGGCCACTGAGACAAAGCCAGACATTTATACAATCCAGCAATTTTGATTATGCAGTGCTGGGAAATAAAAACTGCCTACTTCTGGGTTGGGGGAAGTGGTAATTTACATTGTCTGGTATTGTACACTGAATAGTTATGGGGTCCCATGGCTGCCAGTTCTGTTGTCTTTAAAACGACTGCTAATTCTAAACTGCAGTGATTCAAAACATTCTCCAAACATGTTCTGGAGATTATGAGTAATATTTTAACTTTGGCACACACTCATATTTTGGAACAATCACCAAGGGGGCTGACTATAAATGTATCAAGATCTGTAAATATAAAATATAAATCTTACCTGCGATTTGCCTGCCTGCGAAAAGGTTAATCCACTTGGAACGTTTTCCGTGGTTGTGGACCTACGTTCCACATCGAATGCATCCTGCCCAACATCAGCGATTGCCCAGTTTGTGAAGCAACAACGTTGGCAAATGTTGAAGCTCTTGGAAGGTCTTCGAAAGACAGCAAATAGTATAAACGCTGATTGCCCCGGCGACTTGCTTTGAAGAGGACGAAAGCGACCAAGAAAGTGAGGCAGCCGATGACGATTGACGACGAACCAGAAGACGAACAGAACGAAACCCTCGTGAACAGTTTATTAGCAAAAATATTAAGCCCTTCGCGAAGGTCAGTCAGACAATCGCCATTTTGCCAACCGGATATGTACTTTTAATGTACAGTAATGAGTCATGCGATATTGTACCTGTCAGTCCTGGATCGTTGTTACGCATTTCCGATGCGAAATGAGATCGATGAGATCAGATAGGTAATATTTAAAAACATGTCAGCTGTGGTGTGGGGAAAATAAGTTTAAATTGCCAAATCTACCAATTTTTTATGTGTGTGTAAAGATAGTGCAAGTGAGAGTCTGCTATTTTACGCGCGTCGAAACACTGTTATTCAAACATAAATATTTCGCGTTCTAGATCGAATTTTAAAAATCCCCCCGAGGAAATTAAAGAAGAAAGCATGCTTTATCAGAATTTGTCAGTTTTGGCGAAAAAAGTTTAATATCGAATGTCACCGAGGGCGTAGAACAAGGTGTTATTTTCTCACTCTTTTTGTTTACATGTTTCGAATTTCAGGCATTCTGATTGGTCAAGAACGCAAAATGTAAACAAACGCGCTGATTGGCTAACATTATTTGCCCTTGTTATTGCGAACTTGATGAGAAGCTGTTCCGAACGTTTCCGAAGGCTCAAAATGGCGGTAAAAAGGAGTGACTTCATTGTGCGTCTTTACAGCCAGATTTCAAGCGCAAAAATAAACATGCCATTCTAAAAACTAGAAATAAATACAGCCAGAAGGTTCAAGAAATTGTATTGCACAAGAACATGAACTAAAGGTGATTGTTGACAAATTTATTGTCTGAAACATTTTGTTTATCAACTAAGCAATGACAATTTCCGAATTTTCGTTTGAGATACATTTCTTTAAAAAAAACTGTGTCGCCAAATATAAAAAAATTGCGTGTTCACAATAATTAAACTTTAGGATTTATTCTAGAATTTGAGTGGGTTAAGAAGCTTAACTTTTCGAGAGTTTTCTTAACTTTTTAGTTTGAATTTTTGTTTTGAATAATTTTGCAAAAATTTTCGAAGTCGTGTCCGTTAAAATCAACATTTTTTTTACATGAATTATATTTCATTCCATACTTTAAATGCCAGGACGCTTTCAATTAATGTCTAGTCTACCCATTTGCTATATTTTCTCGTTTGTTTTACTAATTTTTGACCAATTAATAAGCATGTTTTTGTTTTAGAAATTGATATTCAAATTCCCCGCCATATTTTCATAATTTGGTGCATGCGCAGACGTTTTTCCGCGGTGTTAGTAATGGGTGACCGTATGATGGCAACAGAATTCCGCCATGGCAACTATGTTGTCCTCCAACATAGTTGCCGTGACGTCACATGAAACACTCTATTTCAGCTTACACCTTGACCATCTATTTTAAATTTCGGCGCTTTTTCACACGAGAACACTGGGACCCACGTGCCTCTGGGGCGGGGGATGGGCGAAAGCATATGACGTCATACTTACCAAATGCAAGCCCAAAATTGACAAAAACCTGCCGTGTAAAGGGCTAGGTCTAGGCTATCATCGACATTATTAATGATATATACATCAATATTTCATGTTTCAAATGATCAATTAATATTACCACACTATTATTAGTGGTAATATTTAATATTAATAATAGGTTCTTCTCTACCAAATATAACTCAGCCTTTAACATGATTCGATCCTATTTATGGACTCATGGTACTTTTTTAATTTCAAAAGGTGATGTGATCATGAAATGTTTATGTGATGAAAAGAGATGATGAAAAGACCAAAAAGAACCACTCACGAATGGCATGGAGCCGAGAAAAGAATGACGATTCGCAACAATCGGAAACCACAACATTGCTAAAATGAAAGTAGCGAAAAATTTTACCAATGTAAGTTAGTTAAAGACAAAATACTTATTTAAAGATCAAAGGGGATTCAAGTGAATACAATGATTTTCTCTCTGAAGTTAAACATGCTACGAGATTGGAGAATTTTTCGACTTTGTTTTCCAATTTTCGGAGTATAGAAATGACTGCTTTCAAAATCAGGTAAAACGTTTGGGTAAAACTTTCAAAAACGCGACAACGCACTGTTTTTGCGAAGAGCTATATAGTCTGTATGGCAAGGTATCATTTCATCATTTTTTTTTTTTAAAACAACAAAAAAGTTTCCAAAATCATAGTAGAGAACCGTTTGTAGTATTTTCTGAAAACAAAATATTAATCCGCGTCACCCTTGGTTAATGTAAAATAAACATGGCTTGGAATCTAGCTGCACCAAGCATTTCCTCTTTTCCATCGTCAGTTGGTGTTGATAATAAAATAACTGTGAGATGCGGTCCCTAGTCTTGTATTCGCAATGAAATCAACATACGATGAAAACAAGCAACCCTACTTCAAGCGTTAAAAAGTTAAAAATCGGTTGATTTATTTTTCGTGTGTTTAATTAATTCCCATGGGAATATACTATACTCTGTTTCCATGCAATTTTTTATTTTGCGAAGCGTAAAGGTATTTTGCAATTTTATTTTTTTCCGTATTTTTAATTCCCAGGGGAATATATGCTTTGTTTTCATGTTGATGTTGATTTCATAGTGGAAATTTGACTTTATAATGAATCCTCTTTGATTAAATATGATAAGTATCTTGTTACTTGTAAGCAGGAGAGCAGCTGAGAGCAGCTTGAGACGTGCCATGCAAATGATCATCAAGGCGTTCCGGTTAAATGAGTATGAGAATTGCGGTTAAGTCTGTTTCGATCTGTTTGAACTATATAGATATATAAAAAGTACGGAATGCTCACTAAATTAGCGACATTGTAATTTTTGTTTCGATTTTTAATTCTTATGAAAAAGTTTTAAAATAATTCTCATGCTTATTTAAGCGAGCCTTTGGTTTAGGTAAGTTTAAGGTTTGTATTTATTTCGGACCAGTTAACAAAACTCAAGCCCATGCCCTTTCAGTTAAGATTTTACGTTTCGAACCAGAATCCAAAACTCAGTCTAAGTGGGTTATAGGCTAGCTAGTGATAACGTAATTTATCTTTTTATTTTGCTTTTTTGTTTATAACGTAACTTTATTAGCTAAATGTATGGAGTGCGAGAGTGTGCGCCGTGTGCATAGGATGTATGGGGTTTAGGCTAAACTAAAGGAATTACAATTTTGAGAGTATATTTAAAGAGAAAATATATCTTTTCTGAACAAAAGGTCTAATTTCCCAACATCAGCAAAATTTATTGAATTTCGTTATACTAAAATTATAATCTGCTAGTATTAAAAGTAAATAGAAGGAAAAATCCGGATTTCGAAGTTTGGTAGGCAAGTAAGAAACTCACCTGTTTGTATACGCGGTTTTTCTTAATCGTCAACCTTTAATTTATCTGTTTACGTTTGGCCTAAAATATCCGATTAATGAAATTAATTATGTATACTTTACCAAAATTTTAATTCCTTCAGTTTTAAGGGTGGGCAGTTCGGGCTGGTGGCAGGTTGGGCAGTTGTGAGTGTCTGTGTGATGGCGAGGAAAGCGGAAGTTACGAATGGAATGCAGGTAGCTTAGGACCGAGGCAGACAGCTTAGGACCAAGGGAGACAGCTTAGGACTGAGGCAGGTAGGCAGTTGGCAGGAATCAGTGGGGGGCACTTGTCATTTCGGCCATGGGATTCAAAATTTGCATGCCGAGTATTTGTTACTAATGCTTGTTGTTTTACATTTGCTAGGTATGCGCGTGGCTGCTCTCAAGAGAAGATCGACTTAGCAATTTGCATTATTTAGCATTTGCTAGGTTGGTCTTCTCTTCGCCTCGCTACCCCGGCTGGCTCTCCGAGTGCTACCTCTACTTTAAGTAGAAGTACTTTTACTGCATAGTAGAAGTGCTTCTACTTGAAGTAGAGGTAGCACTTGGGGAGCCGGCCGGGGTAGGGGAATTTTTTTTATTTTTTTTTTCAATTCCCATGGGAATTGAATTTTTAATTAAAAAGGAGTCTCTTGTATAATTAATGAACAATTTATTGAAAAGAATTGTAATTACAAATTGAATACCAATAAAAAGAGAACAACCACTGCATACTTATTTAAATAACAATAGAAGAAAACAGAACATGGCACAAAGAGAACAATTAACATTGTGTTTAACACAAGTGAATAAGCACAAGTGAAAACACAACATTAAAAAAACTTGCTTGCCCACGAATTAACATTAAAGTTAATTCTTGAGGAAACAAGAGAACCTGGTCTTTTCAAGATAAATGTTTATACTTCAAACTAAATATTGTAAAACAACTCTAATGATAAATTTTACAGGTTTGACGGAGAAATCGAAAGCGTAACACCAAGTTGTTTTACAAAGAAAATATATGGCTCAAAAACAAAGTAAATCGAACATGCTTTTACTTTTTTGAATACAACTGTTTTGGTAAAGTGACCAAAATTTTCGCTTGAGTATGGAAAATAATGATTTTATCGCGATGTTTAGATTCGTTGTAATGCGAGATCAGTTGTCAAGTGGTTGGCAAGAAATTGTCGTTGACAACAAATTCCATTGGCATTGCTTGAAGCAAATTAATTTCCTCAAAGACAAAGTGCCTTAACATTTTGACACAGAATAGGAAGTTATACCAGAAGCGTAACTCGAGCAAATATTTGTCCGCGTTTTTACAAGCGATTCGTCATCAATCACGCCATCCTGGCTAGTACAACCGGCACTTTGTACCTACCAAATCCTGATAAAAACTTCCGGCTGTACTAGCCAGGATGGCGTGGCATGACGTGAGCGAGTTAAAATTTTCGTGGACGTCAAACAATAAGGGAAACGACTAGAGTTACGCTTCTGGTATAACTTCCTATTCTGTGATTTTGACAATGCATTGACAGCATACTCCATTAAACACAGAAATGATATTTTTAAACATCGAAACATTACGATTAAATCATTGGTTCCATACTCAATTGAACATATATATAAGAACATTTCTTTCAAGTGCCAAATCAAGAAATATTTAAGAATTTGAAATTATCCCGGTCTTTCAGAGCCATATATCTTTGAGCGTCGTTTTTAACCTGACAACTTTGAATTGATTATATATAATGTTAATACTAATTCAAGTGATGAAAATGCAGTTCGACAAAATTTAAAAATTTATCCAATTCTGATTGATTTTTCGAACAAAAATTCAGTTTCAATTTGCTTTGCTTAAAATGGTACATTTCTCGTCCTCGATAAATAAAATAAAATGATACACATTGATCCACTATTTTACAAACAAACTCCTAAATTTCCCTTGGAAAAGTTGTCCTGTTTTGTGTTATTTATATATTTAAAAAACACTTCAGTAGTTCAGGAAATTTTTTTTATTAAAACATGTACGACCATGTACACAAACACACAAAATATGGTTTAATCAAACTTTCAATGTTCATAAAATATTTTGTTATTTTATTACACTTTTATTTATATTGGTCAAAACCAAAAGAAAATTTTCAATTGGAAAAGAGCGTATTGCTTTGCGTAATTAAAAAACAGCAAATAAGTTTTGCCTTTTGGGTATACTTTGTTATAAACTCAAAAGTAGACAAACAGTTTTGCTCAAACACAAACATCAAAAGATATATACAGTAGTAGCTGTTGTCAATTCAACACATGAAATTTCATTGAAAAGTCACAAAGATCGAGTTTTAGTTAATTTTGGACAGCATTCTTGTCAGGTTAAAAACAGACCTTTTTGAAGTATAAACTTACCTTTACATACTCGTTGAAAAGACCATGTTCGAGTGCCATGTGAACCTGTTTGCTTATATTATTATTATGACTATTATAACACACCATTACAAAGTGGAACTATTTGAATATAATGTTGAACTGAAGCAAAAGAAATACACATAAACATAGGAAACTAACAAATTAATTTTAATTGCCAAACAATTTTAAACACAACCAGCCAATAAAAATTGTAACTCATCTCAGTATCCAAACTAAACACAAAGTACGAAATCAATTAATTGAATCTGATTCAAAATAAAATATGAAATTCAAGCTTAAATAAATTAGAGTTGCAGGTAGTCAGATTATTTAAATGAAAATAGAATTTTAAAATCTAGACCTTTTTATTCAGATTATATAATTTGGTACATAAAGAACATCTCACTCATTGCCTATCTTGTGTGTGATGAAACACACACAAATTTTGATGGGTACTAAAAATATGGTTAATTCCGTGCTTGAATTTTGATTCAAATCTTATCAAATTATGCATTGATTAACACGTAGCACAGAGAACTGTCGATCTTATCTTCAGCCTCAATATTCCAATTATTGGATTGCTTTACCAAACAATTAATATATACATTTGAATGCCGATTCCTTTTCATTCCCAGCTATAATACAAAACATATTCCAAAGAAAATCATCCTGTAGTCTGGTTGTGGTTTTCCTTGCCATGCATCAGAATCAATTTTCTTTTATTTTCTCCAACTCACATTACCCCCCAAATTATGTATAGTTTGCTGAGCTTCAGTTCATCCATATTCAAATAAGTTCCACTTTGTAATGAAATATAAAGGCAATATCTTAGCTTATTTCAACCTTAACTGTTTGTTTTAAAGTTGGGAAAGATTTTTAAAAATCACAAAGTTTGTTTCCGAAATTCAAATTTTGTTGAAAACCAAACTGAAGAACACAATCCTCCTATAAGTCAGTACTGTATAAAACTGCCTTGTTCCTGAACAAATCCATTTTATTTGTGTCCAGGAATAATCAAACTCATGTATTAAGAGTGTGCTGGGATAAATAAGACAGGACTATTCAACAACGAGGCAGTTCTAACAGTGCTAATTGTAAAAGTATTGTATACTTCAGTTGATCACTAATTGCTTTTTGTAAGATTCAATATTTGAAGACTCGAATAACATCCAGGATCGACATTGAAAGAAACATTGTGATTTTCAGATGAACTTTCCAAACTTTCAACAAACACTCAAAGTCCTTTTAAACAAGAGAAGATTGAGATGGAACATAAGTTTACTGTTTTCACAATGAACTTCGATATACGTTCAAAACATGTTCATCAACGTTCTTAACTTCTTTTAATCCTTTAATGCAAGCATACTCCAAATTAATACCGAAAAATGAAAGATGACTAAAAGAAAATACTCAATCCTGAATTAAAAGTAATAAAGTCACATGTCTTATTTGCAAGTAACTGCTTTGGTTTATAATAAAAACCACCTCAATCTTCTCAATGTTTAACTGATGTAAGAAAGCCAAATACTGACAAACATTTCATATTTTATATTTGAGAAAAACTTTGGAAATATGTAGAAACAACTATGTTCTCAGATAGAACACAGATAAACACAAATTTATACATTCTGTACTTTAAGATTTAGCTATTTATGCCAAACAGGAAAAAAAGCATGTCCAAACCGAATCATCTCTGTTAAACAATTTTTTAAAAAAACATGTTTGTCATTTTCTGGCTTGCTCATAAAATGCTTATATATTGCTTTGAAAATTATAGACTTTCTGTGATCAGTTGTAACACAAAACCCAATCAAGTAATTGAGGGACCGCAAAACTGAAATTTTCCAAATATTAACAGGTCAAAATAGAGGTGTAATAATAGAATAAAAAGAGTGCAATTTTTGTGCACTCACCATATTTGGGTGTAAAGATTGGGTATTTTTGTTGTATTTTGTGTCATGCTATTTTTGCAATATTCTGCTGGGATTTTTGAAACTATTGATCACAGGCAATCATATAATGTTCAAAACATTTCATATAAGATAAGACAGGAAAATATTAAGACCTTTTATATACTTTCCAATGGACAGTGTTCATTTTTGTGATCAAAAACATTTCAACCAACAACTTGAGACATTCTTTGAAATTGCAACACACATCTAGAAAATTTAAAAAACTCACTATTGAGAACATGAAACAAATTAATAATTACAAACACAATTATCCAAAAAATACAAGGAGAAGGTTAGAAATAATTAGAAGAAAAATCATTTACCTCTTATTCAGGGATCTTGGAATGTGTCCATTTTTTATAATCATGAGATCTTGCGACATTCTTGGAACTTGCACTGTACATCATTCTACAAAAAAATTAGGAGAATTTTACTGAAGGTGTGAATAGCTTGGCTAGTAAAACTCAATATGAACATCAGAGCCTGAAACAAAACAATATCCTGTGGTTCCGGTTTTCCAGCCAACCCTATTTTCTCTTTTCTAGATGTGGTTGGGTTGTTTGCTTACTTGCCTACCCTTTTTTTGTTTGCTTTATGATGGACTTGATGCTAAAAATACTGTTTTGTTGTGGCAAAATGCCAAATAATCATGGCAATATTGCTGACTATTGTCAAGCCAAAAACTATTTGAAGAAAATTAATTGTTTTATTCAACCTACCTATCCTACTTTTTTCAGGATATGAAACCTGAACCGCATATTTTTTGTAATGTTCAAAATTGATCAGAAAAATGCCAACCAATTGGAAATTTTAAAATTTGATTGGAATTTTTTTCAACTACATTTTGACTCCAGGCATCTCCTGTACTGGTAAATCAAGTTACAGATGATTTCATAAAACTTTTGACAAACGCTTTCTGAACTTCGTTCTGAAATTGGCAAGTTTGTTGCAAAGTGCAAAAGTTCATATTGAAATTCTCAAGCCAGTTTGTAAACAAAAAACTTATAATGGGTCATTCCAGAAAACATCCACACCACCCCCACGGAGGAAATTGGAAGTTAACCCCCCTACCCCCTGCGGATGCCCTAAATACATTTACTATTATCAGAAACAATTTTGTCTCCCCTCCCCCTCCGGACGGCAGAATTTTCCTCCGTGGGGGGGAGTGTGCATCTTTTCTGGAACGACCCAATTTTCCCTATTAGTCTAGGACCTGTATAGGAGTTTGTATGCGTTTCATTTACCACAGGTAATCTCAACTGTTTTAGGGTAAAATGACCATGGCGGTCAACATGGCATATGTGCCAAAACCTGAATCCGGGGCGAAAGTCCTGAAAATGACCCCGCCCTGAAACGGCAGTGCCGACATAGCTCTAACTTCCGAAAAGCAAAAGCGACAGCCTTTCTGAAGTGCTTATAGTGTTTAGAAGGGTTGCTTTTAGGGGTGGTCATTGGAAGGAAAAATTTGTCTAAGTATAATGTTTTACCAGAAAATGACTATGCACCACCCCAGGTAAATTGCTGATTATGCACAAAATAACTAATATGCCTGGCAGAAATTTAATGGTCTTATTTCCTAAAAAAAATAAACATGGGATGAAAAACTATGCTTAATATAATATAATTATTGTAGTTTTCATAAGGACTGTCCTTCTTTTCTGTAAATATAATACATTTTAATTCACTCACCCCCCACGAAAACACGATTTCAGCCATATTTTGTCGTCTTGCTTGCTTTTTATCGCCGAATCTCGCACACATCATCCAATTGTTGTACTTTCACATAATGATAGATGGCTAAAGAAGATTTCAACAAAATTTCATGACGTTTTGAAACAGTGCAGTGTATTTTATCTTCGATATCGTGTCCTTCGATATTTCGTCAAATTGCCGCCATTTTAATGGCTCGCCGCTTCTCTGCCCGATAAATGCCACTTCTTCGTCTTCCTGTGTGTTTATATTACAGTATCCAAGAGTAGTTGAACGTTGAATATTCCCAATCGAAAGAATGAAAAGATTAGTTGGGTTTTGATTGCAAAACCCTCTAGGTAAAAAATAAAATACAAAACATTTGAAAGTCACGCGCAATCTTCACGAAAACTTCTCGTGGACACATGACAGGGGGGGTTGAATATTTTCTATTTTCACGAAACGTTTGTTCGCCACCACAGCAACCCAAGTAAATATATTATATTTATTGTATTTTTGTGATTTATAATAAAAACACTAAATATTTGCGTATTTTTTGCCGTATATTTTTATGGATTCCTTTAATCCATCTCCAAGAATTAGCAGCTGGTTAGATTAACAGCGTGATTTGAAATTGTTGGAACTGTACAGATATAGTGGTAAGTAGTGAAAGAATATTTTGAACATGTGTCGAAAGTATATTTTGACTTGCGATTTAGTATTTTACTAATATTACCAATCAGAGTAAAGAAATCGACGTCTGAGAGCTGAAATGTGCATATTTGATATAGAATAACCTTGAAATGACGGTGCAACGGCCCCTCGGATTTTGTTGTCGTTAACGCTTAAAGGAATCCACAAAAATATACGGCAAAAATACGCAAATATTTATTGTTTTTATTATAAATCACAAAAATACAATAAATATAATATATTTATTTGGGTTGCTGTGGTGGCGAACAAACGTTTCGTGAAAATATTCAACCCCCCCTGTCATGTGTCCACGAGAAGTTTTCGTGAAGATTGCGCGTGACTTTCAAATGTTTTGTATTTTATTTTGAACCTAAATGGTTACCTAGAGGGTTTTGCAATCAAAACCCAACTAATCTTTTCATTCTTTTGATTGGGAATATTCAACGTTCAACTACTCTTGGATACTGTAATATAAACACACAGGAAGACGAAGAAGTGGCATTTATCGGGCAGAGAAGCGGCGAGCCATTAAAATGGCGGCAATTTGACGAAATATCGAAGGACACAATATCGAAGATAAACTGATATACTGCACTGTTTCAAAACTTCATTAAACTTCGTCGAAATCGTCTTTAGCCATCTATCATTATGTAAAAGTACAACAACTGGATGAT
>CACRXK020016184.1:0-11576 GCA_902702795.2 Paramuricea clavata | reverse complement strand
ATAATTCTCAGACATTGCCACTGAATTCAAATGATCAAATCTTATACCAGTCAAACTCTGTGTTTCTATTTCAGCTACTGGAGTTGTTGCTGCGCCGAAAAGTAAAGAGGAACGGTTTGTGTTTGTTTTCATCTGATGATAAAGATTTTGTGTGCAAACCGAAACTCAGTGAATTAATGAAGGATAATCAGGAGAATTGTCTGAATTTAATCTCATGCAGAAATCGTTCTAAATGTGCCAGGAACTCTGATGTTGTACTGTATAACTATTAAATAAGTTGTATATTTTACAGTAAAATAACCTTTTATTTATAAATTTTCATTTACATTGCGAAATTATTATCATACAAGATTCAGAAATTCTGACCCTCCTTTGTTACAGATTTAAACGTTTGCATATTTGACTATTGCGATAGACTTGTTCATTGGAGTGTCAGAAATTCTGAACCTTTCATGTTAAAGCTTTGCATCTTGAGTGAGATATTGCGGAATTATTATTATACAAGGTTCAGAAATTCTGACCCTCCTTTGTTACTGGCGTAAACGTTTGCATGTTAGTCTAGGACCTGTATATGAGTTTGTATGCATTTCATTTAGGACAGATAATCTCAACTGTTTTAGGGCAAGTTGACCATGATGGTCAACATGGTAACGCTGCCCGAACCCCAATCCGGGACGAAACGTCCGAAACTGACCACACCCAAAAACGACGCTTTCGCCATACTGCTATCTACCAAACCATAAAAGCTTTGGCTATTCTGAGGTGCTTACATGGTTCAGAGATGGTACTTTTGGGGGTGGTCATTGGTAAGTGTGAAATGCCTAGCACTAATATTTCACAAGAAAATGGCCATGCAATAATCATAGTTAAACGTCAATTTGTGGCTTACAAATTCAGATAAACAGCAGTGGACTTACATTACCTTTTTCCCTAAATCTTTTTGATAGAAACATAAATGGTACTTATTTAAATATATTATCACTGGTTTGGTGTAAAATAGTTAATATTTTCTGACCGAAATAATAATTTGAAATGTGCCTACCTCCTGAAAATGGACGTATTTGGCCAAGTTCTCCACTTTACTCCGCTGTTTATCGGCGATCTCGTCGACATCCTACAAAAATGTAAATCATCTCAGACATAATGGTATCAAGAACATTTTAAACAAGTTTCAACTTGGTTTCAAGTAGATCATACCTGTTTAACCATCGACAAAGTAAATCCACAACTTTGTCCAAATTCGGCGCCATTTTGTCATCCCATGTCGCTTGTAACAATTCAGCCTTGTTACTCTTCCATCCAAGCCATTTCCATTCCACTAATAATAAATTTAACCCTTTATAACAGGAGGAAACTAAAAATCTAAACAAAATATAAGAAATTCGCCATTTTATCACCCTGTAAAATTTCGCTCACGAGTCTTTCAAAACATTCCGTACAAATATCGCGTGACAAAGTAACAGGGACGTGACAGGAGGAGGTGAATTATTTCACGAAGATAGAAGAAGGCTGCGTGAAATAGACTAAAAGCTAAATACAATCATACAAATGTTTGTTTTATTTCTTGTAGTGACAAATATATACATTTATTATTTATTAACATGAAAAAGTCATACAAATTAAATGTTGATTGTTGGTTTTACCATACTGTATGGGCTTTCATTTTTTAAGTCTCTACAACCCCCGCCCCCCTGCCAAGTCCCTGTTGCTAAACCACGCGAGATTTGAACGGAATGTTTTGAAAGACTCGTGAGCGAAATCTTACAGGGAGATAAAATGGCGAATTTCTTATATTTTGTTTAGATTTTTAATTTCCTCCTATTATAAAGGGTTAAATTTATTATTAGTGGAATGGAAATGGCTTGGATGGAAGAGTAATAATGCTGAATTGTTAACAAGCGACATGGGATGACAAAATGGCGCCGAATTTGGACAAAGTTGTGGATTTACCTTGTCGATGGTTAAACAGGTATGATCTACTTGAAACCAAGTTGAAACTTGTTTAAAATGTTCTTGATACCATTATGTCTGAGATGATTTACATTTTTTTTAGGATATCGACGAGATCGCCGATAAACAGCGGAGTAAAGTGGAGAACTTGGCCAAATACGTCCATTTGCAGGAGGTAGGCACATTTCAAATTATTATTTCGGTCAGAAAATATTAACTATTTTGCACCAAACCAGTGATAATATATTTAAATAAGTACCATTTATGTTTCTATCAAAAAGATTTAGGGAAAAAGATAATGTAAGTCCACTGCTGTTTATCTGAATTTGCAAGCCACAAATTGACGTTTAACTATGATTATTGCATGGCCATTTTCATGTGAAATATTAGTGCTAGGCATTTCACACTTACCAATGACCACCCCCAATAGTACCATCTCTGAACCATGTAAGCACCTCAGAATAGCCAAAGCTTTTATGGTTTGGTAGATAGCAGTATGGCGAAAGCGTCGTTTTTGGGTGTGGTCAGTTTCGGACGTTTCGTCCCGGATTGGGGTTCGGGCAGCGTTACCATGTTGACCGTCATGGTCAACTTGCCCTAAAACAGTTGAGATTATATGTCCTAAATGAAATGCATACAAACTCATATACAGGTCCTAGACTATATTTGACTATTTCGAATACACACGTTCATTGGGGTGTCAGAAATTCTGAAGCTTTCATGTTAAAGCTTTGCATTATGAGTGAGATATTGCGGAATTACGTTATACTGTTATACAAGGTTCAGAAATTCTGACCCTCTTTTGTTACTAATTTATAAACGTTCGCGTATTTTACTTTTTCTTTACATCAGGTGCATTGCCATTGGCGTGTCAGAAATCTGAACCCTTCGTGTTAAAGCTTTCCATTTTGGATTTACTTTTGGCTTTACATTTTGAGTCAGATATTGCGGGATTATTATTATATCAAGGTTCAGAAATTCTGACCCTCCTTTGTTACAGATATGAACAAAGGAGGGTCAGAATTTCTGAATCTTGTATAACAGTAATTCCGCAATATCTCACTCAAAATGCAAATCTTCAACATGAAAGGTTCAGAATTTCTGACACCCCAATGTCAATGAACATGTATCGAAACAGTCAAATATGCAAACGTTTAAAACGTTTGCATATTGGACTATATCGATAGACTTGTTCATTGAGGTGTCAGAAATTCTGAACCTTTTATGCTATGGCTTTACATTTTGAGTGACATATT
Source organism: Paramuricea clavata (assembly GCA_902702795.2). Lineage (NCBI taxonomy): Eukaryota > Metazoa > Cnidaria > Anthozoa > Malacalcyonacea > Plexauridae > Paramuricea > Paramuricea clavata. The sequence continues at coordinate 8,370 of CACRXK020016184.1, read as the reverse complement.
GCGGAATCACTGTCATGCAAGGTTCAGAAATTCTGAACCCACCACGTTTAAGAGTTAATGCTGTAATTAGTATTTATAATATGCAGTCTCAGTATTTATTTAATTTGTAAAGCAATCGCACGCACTGTAATTTTGAATTTCTCTGTTTTCATTAAAATTTCATATTTTTGTATCAAATGGTTATATTTCATAATACCTCCGCAAATACTAAATTTTTAAGAGAAAAATGCAGACTTTCCACATTTTCCTGCTATTTTCCTATTTTTTTCGGAAAAAAAAATACTTTGGAATTGCTGGATTTACTTTGGAACGCGTTTGCGACTCCACCACCGTGCCTATTCCTGTCTTTTCTCACAATATCATAACCATTAATTTTGATCTCTTGATTTGAGACAGACAGGTCAAGCATGATTTCGTTAACGCTAATTATTTCAAATTGTTGTTTATAAAGATACAGCCTTAGTTCATCGATATGCTTGATTAAGCTTCGTACATTTAAATGAGCAAATGTTTTAACGTTGAATCCCCTAAGATTACAATGTTAGGTTGCCTTTGTTTTGTCGCTTTGGGTTCGCTTTTATCTTTCCGTTCGTCCAAATTTGGTTGACGATCTTGTATGTTTCCTTTGGATTGCTGGCGTCTTTCGATCTTTCGACTATTTTGCCCGCTTCGGCGTTGGTTTGGTTTGTCTGCGCTTTGCCTTGGCTTGTCTCCATGTTTGGCTGATATATCTGTGTTGCTTTCGTTGCCGTCGCTTTCGCAATCACTCAAATCAATGAATTGATTTTGTAATTGCAAATCCTGTCGTTGATGTTTTCCACTGGGATTTTGTTCTAAGGCGTTTCGGCTTTTAGTGCTTTTCTTGTGTCTGTTTACAACATTCCACGATGACAATGCCTCAGTTTTGTGTTGTTCTTGCTCGCTTTGTAAAATTTTAATAACCGTGATTAAGCTGCTTCTTTCGTTATCTTAGGCTTTCACTTTTTGGTTGAGATCAGAAGTGATACACTTATAGTTATTAATTTGTTCTTTAAGTTGGTCATTTTCTTTCTTTAGACTATCGTTCTGTTTTGCGAGAAATCCTTTCAAATTCGATGATTGTTCATTGTTTATAGATTTGTTCCGAACTTCGTTTTCGCCTCTGATCATTTTTTCGTTGTACAAATCTATTCTTGTCTCGTTTATTTCGCTAGCAAGCTCGTTGATTTTACGCTCTAGTCTCACTTCAAGCTCTCGCACGGTAGAATTCAATGTTTCTCGGAATCTGTCTTTTGTCATATTGCTATCGACCACGTCGTCTTTAACATTGTTGTTTTCTCCCTCTGGTGCTTCGCCATTAGTATTATCGATCACGGCGTCTTTACCGTTGTCGTTTCCTTCATCGGTTGCTTCAGTATCAGCCCGAGATAAGTCAGCAACAATCCGTAGTTGAGACTTAATATCGTCGCTTGCTTTTCCGCTAATAGTGAGTGATTTATTGTTCGAATACCATCTGATTTCGGCTTCGTCTAATTCTAACAATTTACAATGGCCACCCGGCAATGTCCATTTTAAATCCTTCTCTGTGAGCTCGTTCATTAATATTTTAAGTTCTTCGAAGGAACCAATCCATTTAAATTTGCCCTTTTCGTTTACTGTAAGATAGTTTACTGCATTATTCTTATGTTTTGCTTCAATATCGCAGTCATTGCTGAGTTCATTATCGGCGCTCGCTGTACACACGTCCATGGTAGCGAATGATGGTAGCGAATGTAATTGCGAATTAGTACAGAAAAGAACAATATTGTAAACACCAAAACCCCGTGCAATATTGTCTGAGACTACTATTTGATGCAATACAAAGAAAGGGAAATCAGAGAGCAACGAAACATTTAGCCCGCGTGCAGGCCCAAGGAAACTGATAGTGGGCCTGCAAGCAAGGCCCGGTATTTTGTACTTTCCGCGTTCGCCCACGAACGCGGCATTCTGATTGGCTGTTTGCTGTCGGATTCTACAATTAGGTCAGTGATTCAACACAAAGGCTCTCGATAAGCTTAAAATTCGAAAATTGATCACTTTTTTCGATTATAAATGGAACAAGAACAGACTGTTTATTGTTTACTTGAAGGAAGAGATGTTTTTGCCGTTATGCCAATGGGGATTGCTTGTCATGAGGTGTTGGGAGTAGCAACATTACGACTGGGGTAAACTATAGTAACCTTTACTTTAGTTTCATTAATTTCAAACAGACTTGATACGTTATATGTTCCTCAAGAAAATTATCTTTTGGTTGATGTTGAGATGCAGTTGCATGTAAGCCTATTCGAAACACTTTGCGATTTACAAGGCTTCGCTGAGAGAGCGAAACAGAAGACGGTATTAAATTGCCGTTTGAAATGGAACGATCTGGACTCTGAACGCTCTCTTCTTTTGTAGAGTTCTTTTATACCAAATGAAATAACTGAAATAAATTTCGTACTTTCGCCGCCAACAAGCATTGCACACACGATCTGATAAGTGAGACAATTTATTTATAACAATGGCGACAGCGAAGTACACCTTATTAAATGCCAATGTGGTCGCACGACTTCCCTCACGATTTGAAGTTTGAGACTGGTTTTCTGTTGAAATTCGTCCTAATTTGTCTCTTCCAATTTTAGTTGAAAATGAGCACTTGCAAATTTGGCAATTACTGACTGCGTTGCTTGCTTTTTTTGAGTTAAAACGCAGCCATTTACACATTGTTTATGTTTTGAATAAGCAGAGAAAACCCCGCAACATTTTAATGCGAGTTTGTTTGTTAATACTTGGGTGCTGTCATTGGTTCTTTTTTTGACAATTGACGCTCGAATACTGCGTGTTATGAAAAGGGGCGTTTTACAAAATACCGGGCCTTGCTTGCAGGCCCACTATCAGTTCCCTTTGGCCTGCACGCGGGCTACGAAACATTTCATCGTCTTTGATATTAACTGTATGCTTTGATTGACATGTTTACGCTCAGCGAGTACATTTCTTTCGGCCAGGAGTTTTCCCCGAGATTAATTCGTACATTCTGTTAAACGAAAGTTTATATAACAGTTTAAGGTAAACAAACCAATGAAAATTATTTCTGTAGTATGACTAATTCTGAATTTTCTAATTTCTTTGAGACATATTATTTACAGTAGGTCAGTAAATAAAGCGAACAGAGCGAAGTTCGTATGTCACAATCAGTACTCATGGCATTGAGGCAATGAGGCGCGCAGAACACACCGGACACACTGGCATTGAATGACTATCCTTGAAACCAAACTGTACTCAAACAATTTCTTTCAAGTGCAGAACCAAAGAATATTGATGAAAGACATATATTTACATAATCAAGCTTCATTCAGTGTAGTGTAAGGTGATTTTATCTGTTAATATCAATAATTAAGTTTACCGATAAAGTATGCTCGAGTTCGACACATTTTCAAATTTTACAAAGTTTGCGCGCTTGTCATTTTTGTCAAATGGTAAAGCAGAAAGATATTATTGGCGATTTGTGTTGACTAATGTTAGTAGTTTATAGAAAAGTTAAAGTCATGTGCCAATCAAGAGCCACGATTTTGATATAAGCTTTCAAAGTTGATATATTTTGAGACGAAACCCGTTATCCGTTCAGGAGGGTCAATGACTGCGTTGTTTTCTATTTTATACCAAAGAATAATTATCTAAGTCACATCACCAACGAAAATAGAAGGATAAGTCTATATTTCTGAGCAAAAACTTTGAAATTTAGGTATGAATTTGATTTAAATTAAAAATAGCGCTGAAAATATGTCGATATTTTGCCGATCGAACAACAATCGCCTCAAAATAATTTACAAGAAATGTGAGTAAAATGAAATCGATTTTAGTTGTTTCCAAGGATAGATCTTCAAAATACTAAAGTATGAGAGAAATCTATTTTTGAGCCCCATATTGACCTGGAGGTTTTTACGGAGACAGCCTTTTAAGGCCTTACTTAAACAATGGTTGATAGTTGCGCAGAGCGTAAGGGCGACGTTACACGGGACAAGTTGTAAAAACAACTTGCAATGCAAACGAATTTACACGAATTTTAACTGGTCCTGTACCGATTTGCATTGCGAGTTGTCGTTAAAGGTTGTTCCGTGTAACCTCACCGCAAAAGAAAGCCAATTAACCAAAGTTGGAAGCAGCTCATCTTGTCATTCCTGTAAACCCTCAACGGTATATTTACCAAAGATACGTCAAGGATGCAGCGATTGCTCTAAAATCACCAAAATCACCATAATGGGAAGGCTAATCCACACTTACTTTGGGAAAAATGTCTACCGCTCTACAAATAAACAAATCACGCATTCCGCGTCGGGATGAATTCCAGTTGAACTATAACATCTAGCTGAGATTGGAAGAATTAGAATATCAAAATATTCAACTGTTCAATTATCATTTGAATATTGAAGAAATTGCTCAAAAAACAATTTCCGTACATTAGAAACCTTCATTTTATAGGTGCATCATTATTTGCTATTTTATGCATTAATAATACCTTATTCAAGTGCCACCTATGCTCCAACGTAAGCCAGCCTAATTTTTATAAAATTTCCGCGGATCTAATATCATAACCAGAACATTTGATAATCAGCCCAGCACGATTTTGTAATTTCTGAAGTTTCTCTTTAGAACCTTTATTGCCGTTATCCCATACCGATGAACAATAGTCGAAATTATGCGGTTGTATAATTGCGTAATATATTTTCTTTAATGCGTCTGCCGTCTACTGGAACAAAATCACGAATTTGTATCAAGGCACTCAGGTCGCTCTTTACCTTCTTAACACTATTACTTATATGGTCATGCCAGCTAAGATTTTCATCAACGATAACACCTAGCATTTTCTTGTGTTTAACTATTTTCAGTTTAACATTTCCTAGGAATAAAGAAGGTTCTCTACTTAAGTTTCTAATTCGTTGGACTGAGCCAATGATCATGTATTCGTTTTTGACAATACTGAGACTGTTCCCGATTAATTGAACTGTCTATAAAATGTCTACACGAGATAATTCGCCACTTTATTCCGAGTCTTTAAACACAAAAATAGCCTAAATATTGTCACACTTTTTGTAGTCGAAAAGATATAAACTAGAACGTTCAAACTACGTTTTGTCGCCCGCGCGACTATTTCAGCGGTCATGAAAGCAAGTACTTCATATAATAATATCGTTCGTTAACATCCCCCTCCCGAATGCAACGCATTCGATTCCACTTAAAGACAATAAATAGAGGGATTAGCAATGTCAATGAATACCAACAAATACAACTTAATTAACGTCCTTTATGTTCACTTCTATATAACGTTTCAGTTATCTATCTTCATTGTCCGAATGTTCGTCAACATACTCGAGAGGACACAATCGATGTATAGGACGGAAATATTCTTTGTTCCTGGATTTCACCTTTACAACTCGGACTAGGCCGTCACTTCCTTGATACGTTTCGATCACACGGGCAAGAGGCCATTCTCCCCTACTTGCTTTGGGTTCAGCAATCAATACCACATCGCCTTGTTTCAGGTTATGTTTGGGATGAAACCATTTCTTGCTTACATTAAGGCGTGGAAGGAATTCCTTTCTCCAGCGCTTCCAGAACAGCTGTAACAATTGATGTACTCGATGCCAGCGATTCCTAGGGTTGTTCGCTTCAACTTGATCAAGAGCTTCAGGAGCAAATACCCAACCGATCTGTCCGACTATAAAATTATTTGGAGTAAGTGGGGACGGGTCGTTTGGATCTGAACTCACATAAGTGATGGGCCGTGAGTTTACCAGTCTTTCAGCTCCACACATTGCGGTCTGAAGTTCTTCATCCGTCACATCTGCATCTCCTAGGACAATTTTTATTGCCTTCTTGGCGCTCTTTATCATAGCCTCGAAAATCCCTCCAAAATGAGGGGCCGATGGAGGATTGAATTTCCATTCAATAGGTTGATACTTGGTGGTTTCTTGGGCAATTTTGTCGTGGTTAAAAGCTTGAACTAATTCTCTCATCTCCCGCTCTGCGCCCACGAAATTGGTCCCATTGTCCGATATAACATATACGGGCGTCCCCCTCCTCGATACCATTCGCGTAAAGGCATTGATGAAGGAAGCCGTGTCTAATGAGTATGACATCTCAAGGTGAACAGCCCTTGTCGCTAGACAAGTAAATAGGCATAGGTATCTCTTTGCTTTGGCTTTGCCTCGTCCTTGCTTCGTTAGAAATGGGCCTCCATAATCCACTCCGACTCTTTCGAAAGCTCGTAACGATTGAAGTCGCGGTCTGGGCAGCGGTGCCATCTTCTGCTCGGCTGTTTTTACAGAAAAACGTCGTCGACATTGCGCACATGACTCAACGATATTCCTTACCGCGCGTCTTCCTTTTACGATCCAGAAACGACTGCGTAGCAGTGTCAAATCGCATAATGACATTTTGAAAACGCAATATTTTACCTTGATAAAGTACTTTTACAAACAAATGCAGAGGGTTAATTACCAGTTATGAAATTAATGCATATACAAGGCAATTTTTAAGTTTTTTAGATACGTATTCGTCAAGAAAATTATACTTTTCTGAAAACTCATTCTGTGATGTGATGTCACACCGGTGATATTTGCATATGAAACAAAGTTGAATAACTTGAAAAGGGAGCAAGTTACCAAAATTCTATAAAAGACATTATTAAGAGGCTGTCTCTCTAAGAACCGACCAATGACTCTCGGCTCATAAAATGAAATTCTTCGTTACTTTCACAATGAAATGTATTTACCCCAAGAACAAACAAACACTATTTGGAATTTTGAAATTTTATTAATTTTTAAAATTTCAGCGATTTTAGGTCCCGCGCCGTCGGGCAGAAAATCCTCTGCCTATATCAGGCATAAAAATTAGCCGAATTCAAATACATATAATTTTAAAAGTATTCAACCAAATGCTATGCTTTTTTCACGCACCAACGTGAAAATTATTCTACATTGAAACTTGCCTTTTATGATGCTTTTACAGTACGATTATGGCAAACTTTAGCGATAACAAGCACCGGGTGTAAATACGGCTTTGTACGCATATCAAATTCGACTTTAAATTTCTCAAAAGTGGCACCTAACTGGATTCAGTGACAAATATGGTTAAAAAAAGGGAAGTTTGAAGTACCCATATCCATAATAAAACTTGTTACCCACCGCGATTTGAAGACTCGACAGCCTCTGAAATTTGATACAATTTGGCTATTTTGTTTAGCTTCAATTATAGCGGAGTTGAGACGTCAGAGCTTTCAGTCACTTGTAAAATGCGCTGTTGGTCCATTTTTTTACACAAGCCGTTAATATCATCTTAGTTAAGCGATTTTTCTGTGTTCATGAACATCACAAGTGGATTTAATTAAAAAAGATTTCGATCGATGCAGTGAGGTATTATTAAACGTGGTACGCTTTCGTATTAAAATTAGCTACTCGGGGAAAACCCGGAAATTATTGTCAAATTGTCAATGTTGATATTTATTAATCTAACTCTGTATGTCTATTCTGCACGATTGGGAATGAATTTAAGAGGTTATCTCTCTAAGAACCGACCAATGGCTCTAGGCTCAAAAAATGAAATTCTTCGTTACTTTCACAATGTCTTTTATGATTTTTTCGCCCACGCACGTGAAAGTTATTCTACTTTGAAACTTACCTGGTTTTATGATGCTTTTACAAAACTATTATTATGGCAAACTTTAGCGATAACAAGCACCGGATGTAAATACGGCTTTGTACGCATATCAAATTCGACTTTAAATTTCTCAAAAGTGGCTCCTAACTGGATTCAGTGACTAATATGGTTGAAAAAAGGGAAGTTTGAAGTACCAATATCCACAATAAAACTTGTTACCAAGACTGCCAGAGCCTCTGAAGTTTGTTACTTTCAATTATCGCGGAGTTGAGACGTCAGAGCTTCCAGTCATTTGTAAAATGCGCCGTTGTTCCGTTTTTTTTTCTCACACAAGCCGTTAAGCGATTTTTCCGTGTTAATGAACATCAGAAGTTCTTTTAATTCGAAAAGATTTGGCTCGATGCAGCGAGGTAAACGTTACAGCGAGGTAAGCGAGGTAAAATAGAGTCATTGCTAATTTTGGCACTTCCCGTCATAAACAGTCTAATCGTGCAACAATTACTGCCATTTATTAGCAGAAAACCAGAAACATGACGTATTGTCTTGTTTCTATAGCTTCTCTTCCGTGTAATGCACAGCAATTCCATTAGTATATATTTGACAATTTCGATTCCCCACTATATCTTCACATGATACTATAGTTTATTGGGGTAATTTACGCATTAATTAACATTCCCCTTTTTGAATACATCGTGAACAGTTTCTACCATTATTCTG
>CACRXK020016183.1:0-11576 GCA_902702795.2 Paramuricea clavata | reverse complement strand
TAGAAACACTAAGACAAAAACTAAGAACAATGCTCAATGTTTCTGCAATCTTCATAATCTTTGCCATAAGCCATCATCATTCATATACAGGTGTTCTTTATATATGCCAAAGTATATTAAAAGCAATTAATATTGGCCTTTAATTTGATGAGAGTTATATGTTTTGCCCGAATGACACATGGATTTTTGTTCAATTGCCCGACCGTAAAAATTGTGGGGACCTGTAAAAAATAAACCTCTGGTTGAAAGTGGCAATTGATTCATCGAGCCGCGCCAATCAGTTTGAATTAGGGTCAGATCCTGACTCTGTCTCCTGATTGGATGATTGTATTAAAGCTCTCTGACTGATTCAAATAAAACATCCATAACCAGTCAGAGAACTTTAATACAATCATCCAATCAGGAGACAGAGTCAGGATCTGACCCTAATTTAAACTGATTGGCGCGGCTCGATGAATCAATTGCCGCTTTCAACCAGAGGTTTATTTTAAACTTCTGGAACCAGGGTAGCCATTATGAAGCGATTTGAACAAATTTCAGACGAAGATTTAAGTAAAAAATAAATGAACTGTTTTTAATTGTTTAATAATTATTATTTTTTTATTTTGTTTGATAAAAATGGAATATTCTGTATTCAAAGTGGAGGAGAAGAAAGATGGCCGCCGAAATTTGTTTGGCACGGGCAGGTTAATTAATCTCGCCAATGTTTTCGCAGAATGTGTGCATTTTCTCTTTTCAAGAATAAGGGAATATTGTAGAGAATTTTTTAGCTTCAATTTAAGCCTAAGTTTGTTTGTTTGCGTAGTATGTTGGCGGCTAAAATGTTCGTTATCCAAACAAGAAACTATATACTAAAATTGGTAAAACGCGTATAAAATTCTTCGGTACTTTTTAGTATTTTACCAAAATGGCATGTGATAAAAACCAAACATACTTGCAGGTTCGGTGAGTCCGGGATTGGACGCACCGAGGGTGGCTGGAAGTTTCCCGAACTCACCGAGCGGAGGTGAGTTCGGGAAACTTCCAGCCACCCTGGGTGCGTCCAATCCCGGACTCACCGAACCTGCAAGTATGTTTGTTATAAAATCACATGACCGGTGTTTCAACCCTTCTACGGTATATATTACTTTATCTATTATTAATTATGCTATTACCTCATACTCATACGCGCCCGCATTACTTACCTGTTGAGGATTCTACGGTATATAGTACTTCATATAGATATTTTTTGCTCATTCTCTATTCATAATATATTCATTGGTGTTGTTGCGAAGAATTTATGCAAATCTTTTAAAGTAATATTTTGCACCTATTTTGCACTCAGTAATATTGAGCCCCCTGTGGTCTGTGGTCACGAGTGAAATTTTACTAGTGCATGCGCTGGGCTTTAGGATTACAAACATGACAAACAAATGTGGGCATAGTAGGGTTGTAAGTACATGTAAATGTGTTAGTAATATAATCTAAAAGTGCATACATGCAACAAATCTAGCCTAGTTTTCAATGAATGTCGGCACTTGGATAGATAAACTGGGTGAAGCATGTTTTTAGAAAAGGATTACTAGTAATCATAATTAATTAACGCGCAGGTATTTAGTAAATTATATAATTTATATTATTGTTCTTCCGTTTGGTCGAACACTTCCGAATGATTCTAATATTAAGAAGTTTCGAAGTATTCAGAATTTCGACGCCCGTGTTGTCACAAATAGCTACTTGAAAATATGATCACTTAACGCCAGCTTTGAAGAGCTTGAATTGGACAACCGTCAAAGAGGGTCCTGAAGGGGTAAAATGGGAACTGGGATTGATCTATTTTTAGACTGGGAAAATGGAATTTGGGTTGCTGGGACTGGGATTTGGCCACTGGGAACGGGAAATGAGGTCCTCAAAAACAAGTGGGAATGGGATTGAGGTAATATGCGAGTCGATTCCCAATTTTTCCACGTTTTAAGTATTTTAAAATACAATTTCGACCCGTTTTTGGTGTCTTTGGTCATGATTTTTGTTGCTAACTATATTATTCACAGCACAACCTGCGAACAGGCATACTCTGGCGCACGGAATTCTGGGTTTTCTGATTATGCGTGCCCCCAAGTCAGATGCACAGCGGAATATATGCCTGGTTTCATTTAGCCCTTAGTATATACCTCAAAGGCAAAGCACAAGAAAAAATACCGTCATGTCGGACATGTCGGAAACAAGTTACTTAACCGAAGTGGTCCGAAGTAAATCCCATGTCCTCGACCTGCAGTAACTTGCAGTAAGTTACACTCAGTGGCAAGATGTCGCGCATTAACCGCTTCTGCCATGCACACGGTGCGCTAAAACTGTTTATTCTACTCATAAATAATTTTTTTTATTGACTGGCATTTCAATAACTGGGACTGGGATTTCTAATAAAAATCCAACTGGGACTGTATCAGATTGCATGATATGTCCAATGATGATGTTCAACCTCGCAAGCAAGGGCCTCCACACCCGCGGCGGGACGGAGACCCTTGTAAAGGCTGGTCACGTGACCTCCCAGATTCTGGGGGGTAAATCAAATTATACTGCATGAGGGAGGGGTGGTTGAGGAGCGGGTCTGTAAATTTCTCATATTTGGGGAATATGAGAAATTTACAGACCCGCTCCTCAACCACCCCTCCCTCAGTATAATTTGATTTACCTCCCAGAATCTGGGAGGTCACGTGACCAGCCTTTACAAGGGTCTCCGTCCCGCCGCGGGTGTGGAGGCCCTTGCTTGAGAGGTTGTAATGATGTTTTGAGAGATACGGCAAACTTGAAAATTCGAAACTTTGATTTCCTAGGTCTCTTAGAAACTTTTGACCCATTTTATGTCCAAACCGTTGAAAGTTTAATTCTAATACTATATCCTTTTTCCAGTAAAATCCTTACAGTACGGTGTATAAATCTTTTAAGTGATATCTCGAAATGTTGTATCGGTATAGTAGTTCAAAAAACGTCCTATGTTTTCAAAAGGCTCCTAGCTCTAGTTTCAAAAAATCTCGGTACACTTTCCGAAAGAGTTGTATTTCAAAAAACTTCCTTGTAGGTCCACACACATGGCGTTTTGTTTCTCTGAAATTATTCAGAATTTTCTGCCATTGTCCTAATTTTGTTGAACAAAATTTCATGTACAGTACACACATTCTGTATATATACATATGCATACTTCATCAGAATATGCATGGTCACCTGAACTACGAAAAGCTGGGAAATGACAGTAACCTACACAAATTTAGGATTACCTGATTTGGTGAATTTTGGTTTGACGCAGGACTTTCGATGCTGGCACTACTTGGAGAAGTACTAACTGCAGGAGAAATAACACGTATTTCATCGCTACCTTCATCCGCGCAATCGATCCTCATTTCTTTACGACTTGTTACATAATCGGAACAGCTCGTCACAGGAACTATTTTTTGTCGTTTCTCAGTGTCAATGATACTAGCAGCTAAGCTTTCGTTACTGTTACGCTGTGTATCCCTTCGTTCGCTCCATAAAAGACCATCGTTTCTTGTAAATTCCATGAGGTTAGCAATATTACCGACATCTTTTTCCAAGATTGTTGGCCTGGGAGTAGAATATGGTTTTGCCCGCCGTAGTTGAGCGTCTGGTTTCGGAGAAATATACGTACTGACATCCTTGTGATGACAAATGGGTGATATTGTATCCAATCTTCTTTCCTTTGATGTGCCTGAAGAAATGCAGCAACAGTATGCAAATTCAGTATTCGAATAAATCCCATTTATTATAGATCTAAAGTTACAGCGGGAATACTAAACGACCGGCTGACTCTACTGCTATACGTTTTCAGTAAATCCACTAGTTTCATCCTAAATTAAACTAGACTGTACGCCATTTAGTGGACGCCTGCCATTTAAAATTCTAGTCTTATACTTATGCATAACTCTGGTCTCGTTCATGGAGAGCTAACAAAATATCGTGGACAATTGAGCTGCTTGACATGCAAATGAACATTCTAAAATTGCCAGCCAAGAAACCAAAGGTAACTAAAAGTGGAAAATAGGGGTGAATATATGATTGCTTTGGAAAGTAGATGGGAAAAAGTAACTTCAATCCCAGGAATCCCATCCCCGCCCAATTGAAAAACACAGTCACACACAGCAAACAAACCTATGAAGAAACCTCAGCGGTTAGATTCTGTTCAGGTAGTCAGATCTTCAACCAAAATTATTAATAGAGAGATTAAGCAAGTGACGTTTTTGGACAACATGGACGCAGAATAGAGACGTTTACAGAAGGCTAACCCAGCTGCTAAGAAACGTAACTGCCTCCACGCCATGATTCACAATGATTCCTTATTCAAAATGCACTCGCCATCTTCCTAGCCAGTGCGCTTACGAGAGGCATTACGATCTCCTGACAGTGAGCTCTATATATATCTGGAGTGAGAACTTCAGTCATTCAGTCAATGAGAAAAGTGAAGCCAAGATGGCGGCCATTGACGTCCAATAGCTCTGAAGGTCGTAAACAGTTTTTATACCACTTTCCCCAGCTAATTCCAGTTTTTTCTAATGGACCGTATCACTAATCAAGTTTTCAGTTCATAAAATCACAATATTATTCTTTAAATCGAAGTCAAAATACGAAATTTCTACACACTCTTTGCCAAGATGGAGGAAATTGAAGGAGCTCTTGGACGTCAGTTCCAGTCCCTTTCTATTGTTTTTGTATGCGCGGTTAACACGAAACTGGCTTCACTTTGAGCAACCAAGTTCCTACTCCAGATATATATATGGAGCTCACTGCCCCCTGAACGTCCACCATGTTGAATATTTTCAGGAAGTGAATGCTCTCGTTAGCGCAATGGCTAGGAACATGGCGTTCGGTCTCGCCCAATATTGAAGTCTTGAGCAGCATTGCAACTGGTACGACAAAATCAAAGGCAAAAGTAGGAAGTCGGCCTTCTGTAAGGGTCTCTATTTTGTGAGATGGATGTCGCCCACACGGACGTCAACCTTCCTACACTGGAACCCAATATTCTAATGTAGCTTTTGATAGTTGTTCATTAATTAAAAACTCATGGCAAAATCTTACCATGTAGGGCATGCAGGATAATGTCATATTCTCGTTCAATTAAAATTGTCTCATCTTGTGTTATAATACAGGCCAAAGCTGAAGAATGTTGTCGTTGCTTCAAGCCAATAATTTGACCATGTCCGCCAACTGATCCATACAACATTTTTGCCAAGCCAAATGTTGTTCCCTGTTCCACACTTATGACTGGAATGTCAGAGTGGTATAGGACAACCTAAACGAAGGTTAAACGCAGCTCAGAATTTGGAAATGCAAATGAAATACAGATTCAAATAGTTCACTCATTTTCCAGTTTTAGTATACTAGCTCAAGCAAGAACTAAAATCTCAAAATCAACACGAATACCTGGACTTTTATACAAAACAAATTTTGGAACGGTAGAAATGTTTTAAAGTGGGTTTTTTTATGTTGAAGAATGCGGTGCTTTATTCGTAATGTCCAAGTTTTTATCATTTTCCACGATATCAAACGGAAACTCTGCAATTTGCGCCACAAATAATTAAAAATGTATATAGTAATGACTGTTGATAAAACTAACCATTTACAAAGCAAATTACCATCATTCGTCCAAAAAAAATTATAAAAAGTCGCAGTGGTCTTATCTCGCAGACTTCGACTGAAAAGCCACCCAAAAATGGCGGACTGAGAAAGGCTAATTGTATAGCCAAAAGGTGAACAATATATTTTCTTGGTTTTACATCTGAGTAGAACTCAAATTTGCCCCCATTAGCAAGATTCAATTTGTCCCTTTCGTTTGCGTGAACGTTTCCCGCAATGCCCACTCTGGCTTTTAAAATCTATCTGTATATAGTTAATGTTTCTTCAGTTGCAGTGTATTGTCCAGGAAGTATATCACTATCAGAATTATTGTCAACTTCGTCCGTTAATAGGGTAGTACTCCAGGATTCTAATCTTAACTCTTAGGGTCATTGACCTTGCAGCTAATGCCAAAATAGTCGACAGAAACAATCGCAAAAACCTTAAGATCTTAGAATCCTGCCATACTGCCCTAACGGATGAAGCTAATAATATTAATTCTAATGTACTTCCTGGACAATACACTATACTTTTAAGAAAGGAACTCAAGAAACATAAAGGTCGTTTTGCACTTCGCCCATATCGTACCGTAACGTACTGGTGAGCATGCGCAGCTTGACGATGGGTTTTCAAATTACGTACTTCCGGTTGATTCGCGTATCAAAATAAAAACTTCGTCGCAAGTCAACTTTTGAGCGTACTACGGAAGTACTAACCAATCAGCAATCACTAAATTTTGAAATTTAAAATTTGTTTTGATACGTGTCGGTACGTTACGCTTGAAGTGGAAAACGGCCTTAATTATATATTCATATTTCCTTAATTGTATTATATATAGCATATATCATAGTTTCCGATTTCATGCTACTTATAGTACTTAAGTTTTAGCGTCCTACCATCTAAGGCTATTTAACAATTGTCTGTGAACGAATAGTCCACGGGATATTGTTCCTGAGTGATTGCTAGGCCTGTGTTAGACGACTTATAGACGCCGAGTTTCCGTCGAATTTAATTCGTTGGAAACTGAAATCTGAATGCTTCTGAATTTCACTTGTCGTGATTTTGGAGTCATTTTCTGTCAATCATGCGACGAAAACCGTTGAATTCCTCGATAACGTTTTGCACGTAATGTGTTGCTTCGAATAGCACTATTTAATTTGAAACGTCGACCACTTCTCTGGAATAATAAATTCATCAGCATTAATTAATTGATACAATACATTAAAAAAACAAATTCCGTATATCCAATGCATCTTTCATGGTAATCGTTTTCTTTGATTCCGGGTTGCTTCAACAACATGGAAAAGTGTTATTTTCTATAAACCACATGCATACTTATGAACAATTCGCTTTCGTTAGTAGAGATGCAACCACCTAAAGATATATGAGGAGAATTTCGACGTTTCGAGCGAAGGCCCTTCGTCTGGAGACGGGACGTAATATTATCATAGATATCTTATATACACTAAATAGTGCATCTAATTATTCTGCAATTCAAAAATTGAAGCCGTGATTGCAGACTCAGGATATTCCCATGAAATGAGAAGACTCGCATGTTTTTTCAATTTCTTAAACAGGGAACTTAAACATTAAGTTAAACCTATTCCAAATACATTTTCAAACTATTCAAATGATGAAAGTTATTGTTGTTTTTTAAGCGTTTATTAGCGAGTGGGAAACTCCAACATGGCCGCCATCTATTGAAATGAGGGTAACCGCTGGAATATTCTTTGCTTCAATTTTAGAGATGCGCTATCTAGTTTATATAAGATATCTATGAATATTATAGCTCATATCCATAGCCATAGGCAGACCACGGTTAGGGCAGACGAAGGGCCTTCGCTCGAAACGTCGAAATTCTCCTTATATATTTTCAGCTAGTACTAGTTGCATCTCTACCAACGAAAACTTGTTCATTTTATTGGCACTATCTACACTGGCAAATACAGCTCAAGACTACTTGCATACTTAGTTCGTTTGCATATGATAAGGTTGCCGTGACTACCCTGTCAACATAGTCATAGCCGTACGTTCAGAAAAAAATTAGGCGCGTGGACAAAAATTTGATACAGAAGAGAATTTATAGTGTAGAATTGAAGGCAAACTTTCATTTCTCTTACTAATCAACATTAATATCACGACAAGATACTTTAATTTTCCGATTTTTAAGTAGAATCTGCCTGACTAAACAACTGACTGGGAGGGGGAGGGGAGGGGGGAGACTAACTCTCGTACGCCTATGCGTGTCTGCTATAATAATTTATATTTTCCTTATGTCATTCAATTCATCCATTTCACTGGCATGACTGGTAAACACTGATGCATTTCCATGGATGTTGCCTTGGACCAGCCTAATTTAATTTATGTACTGTATATACTTTAGCTAATCGTTTTATTAGAAACGCAACTTGATATTATAGATGCATACATTATTAATAGTTTAAAATTAAATTGATTGAATATTTTTATTTGTTAATTAAACTTTATACAAAACTACGATTGTTAGTTACACAATACTCAATAAACATATTGAGAATTGTGATTTATTTTATTATCTATTTCTTCCCAACATATATACTTTTAAAACATTTCCAAAGTGAAATATTTATCTCAATAAAATGTTATAACATCCTGCCCGTTAGAACATCCGGCCTCCCACGCATAGCCACATTATTATCACGGAAAAAATTTCATTATTCCAACAAAAATCTCCAATTCTTACACCGTTTGCTTTTAATTGTAACAATTTCTTGGCTTACTTCGTTCGAAATGAAACATCATTTGTTCTATTAAAACTTTTTACAAAACGAATGAGCGAAATTCGCCTTGCCGCATGAGCTTTGGCGAAAAACAAAGCGGACAAAGCAAGACGGTAAATAGCTGCGACTAAGCGCGGATCAATGAAATCTTACTTCTTGATTCTTAAAAGCAACTCTTTACTCTAATAAACGACAATTAGACTGTTACTGTTAGGACTGTCTGATTAATAAAAAGATATGTAGAACTTAAAATATTGAAAAGGAAACACGGCATACCGCTCTAATAAATTCATCAAGGAAGTAACGAGAAACACGGCGGAACGTTTCCATGAATGTAGCCAGTACAGATAGTATGATTCGCCTTGCATTTGTTAATATTATAGCACATAGGCAGTATAGTTCCTCTTTGAATTTATTTACACCGAGTTAAAACACTGCCAGTCTGCATAAACACGCGCAATACATTAAAATTCAAAACCACTAAAATCCTGCATGAACCGCCATAGCAAACCATGTAGCATATTAAAAATATTGACCGCAGATAATATTGAGCAAAGCTGGGAAGATTTTGTGTCTGCAGTGCAAAAGAAATAAAGCTGATAGACTTACGTACATTTGGACAGCCTGGGCTGCCATGATTGCAATCCTGTCTTTTATGCAATGTTGTAAGCATTTCTCACGGTCATATGCTCAGCCACTAGTCTTCTATTAATAATCTGTTAAAATTGATATATTCTGACTGGATGTGAAATAGACCAAATCGTACAAAGTGGCCGCCACTTTAATTTTACTACCAGATGTACTCTTCGACTAGAGGGCACTCCGAGACTGCATACCTCATGATGTATCATGCATAAATTATACAATGTGCTAATCGGCGGAACAGTCGTCATTTTTTGGCGCCGGGGGGGGGGATTCCATTCTTGAAATTGTCGTGTAACATTTTTTCTTGGTCATTAAACTTTCCCGGAATTCTTGCCGACGAGGGAGGGGGAAATTTTCTTGATGTTTTACTCACGTACCCCTACTGCTTCTCTTTAATTAATTCTTTACTCAATATTACTCTAAATTTTCCCATTTTAAATTTTAGTAGGATTTTCCCGATTTTTAATTGCAATCTTCAAACGACTGCATTGATCTTGTAGAGAATTTAAATCTCATACCTCTTAAATCTTGATCTTGATACTATAAGTTTTCACTCATTTACACGTACGCTCATCATGAAACCAGCTGACAGTTGTTGAGGCGAGGTATGTCCAGTATAGGCATCGGACGTCGGATGGTGACGATCCGTAAGTGTGATTACAGATGGATAGGCACTTAAGTATAACATGGCACAGTATGTACCATCTGTAGTCAGATGGTGACGATCCGTGAGTTTCAATAAAGATGGATAGGCACTTAAGTAACTACATAAAATGTCACGAAATGTACCATCTGTAGTCAGATGGTAACGATCCATTGTTGTGATCATGTTATTGTCTGATGTAAAAGGGAGGGTTAATTAACGCACATGCCGCACGACCATCTGTATTCAAAGCTGATGTAAGAAAAATAGATCTTTAGTCAATATAGTGTTTCTTAAAGAACGAGGGATAGTTGTAATCATGTTAATGTCTGATGTAATCAAAATGTATGTTTAGTCAATATAGTGTTTCTTAAAGAACGAGGGATCGTATCGGTAGTGTTTCTTAAAGAACGAGGGATCGTATGTAGTGTTTCTTAAAGAACGAGGGATCGTATGTAGTGTTTCTTAAAGAACGAGGGATAGTTGTAATCATGTTAATGTCTGATGTAAAAGGGAGGGTTTACGCATATGTCGCACGACCATCTGTATTGAAAGTTACGGCCCGTAACGATTCGATAATAGATGCCTATACTGGACATATATGGAAGGCTGAGGAAGGCTGAGGTAGCGTGTTAAAACCACTGAGCTTTACTAAAGTATAGCTCAGTAGTTAAAACATAGACAATCCGGAAGGCTAGAGGGCTATGGCAGATGTCTCCTGGATTGCCTATGGTTAAAACTAGGAATATTTAACACTACATCTCACCGTTATAGCGCGGTTAACGTTTGATGAACCTCCGCAATATATGTTCGCTGTTCGCACGTGATCAGTGTTTGCATATTGCATATTGCTGAATTCCTTTGAAATTCCGTTAAATGACGTCATTTCCTTTTCATTACTGATACTACTTGCGGTAATTACCCACAGATCCTATGCGGCCTTAGGCTGAGAAAACTGAGATTTTTTCCAAAACGAAACCTTATACGAACATATGCTCATACAGTATATATACGCGCGGGAACTTCAATATATGCCTGATCCATAAAGTCTATATGTATTGATGTATGTGTGTATGTATGTATATAATCTACGGTGGCTCAGAAGGGCC
Source organism: Paramuricea clavata (assembly GCA_902702795.2). Classification (NCBI taxonomy): domain Eukaryota; kingdom Metazoa; phylum Cnidaria; class Anthozoa; order Malacalcyonacea; family Plexauridae; genus Paramuricea; species Paramuricea clavata. The sequence goes on along the minus strand of CACRXK020016183.1, from coordinate 816 downwards.
ATCTCTCCCTCTTTTTTTTCCAGCCGCGCTTTGATCGAATTATCACGCCACTTATCAGCCGTCCTTCCAGTTTTGAGCCGCGCACTTAAACCGCGCAGTTTTGAGTCACGCCACTTATGGCGCGCAGGGATATTTTCAAGCACTTTTCTACTACCGGTATACGGTAGTGAATACTCAATCTTCAATTGAGTTTTGAAACTCAATCTTCTTCCACAATGATTTTTTTTTCGCAATTTGATTTTTTTTAATGTAAATGTTCCATTAAAAACCTGTTTTTCTATATACTTTTGTTCAAAAAGCTGTCGAAACTATCTCACTGAGACACAAAATCTCGTGGAGGAATACTCATACCCATGCACACTAGAAATGTGTACCACAAGCAGGGCCGCACATTATCTATTTTGAGAAATAGTAAAAAAGTCTGTCCCAAATGAACCAATTGTCGGTCCCGATCATCCGGTGCAAACATTACGCAAAATTTTTGTTTCTGTGAGATTTATTTTTTGGAAAGTGTCCAAAAAATAATAAGTAAGGTTACAGAATTGCTAATTGCCACTATATACTGCCTGAATCAACTTCCTTTCTGTGCTCTACAGCTAGCTGATGACCAAACTAGACTTTGAAAATGCCATTTCCAACGATCTAGAGACTTCAAAGTTTCAACATTTTCCGGCTCGGCGCCAATCATGGTGGCACCTTGTGCAATCCCACTTCCAAATTGTAAACACGTAAAAAGTTGTTCTCGAAATATGTTACACCCCTCCAAAATATTTTGGAATGTGCGTCCCTGAATACAAATTTTTTTAACGTCCTCAC
>CACRXK020016182.1:0-11579 GCA_902702795.2 Paramuricea clavata | reverse complement strand
ACGTTTGAACCACGCCCAAACCACGCCCACTTTTCCCAACGACCACACCCAATTTCTTAACTCTCCCGATGTTTCCTTGAACTAACATGAGAGAGTTATGTTTGACGTAACTCTCTCTCGTTAACATTATGAAGATGTTAGAGAGTTATCATTTTTTTCGCGTTCACGATTGTGGCAATGCCAATGAAGAGAGTTATTGTCCGTCAGTTTTTTGAAAAAAACTTCCACATTTTAGTAAATTATTGTGAATTTACTTTTTTCTCAAGTTTCAGCTTTAACATTCCACGCTAGTAGAAACTAGCAGTACTTTAGTACTTACCAAATGAAGCGAGTACGAGTAAATAAACTATTATACATGCTCACTTGGATTATCTACAAAGCCCAGCATTCAGATACAGCTCAGATAGAACCAGAAAACCTTTCCAATGTAATGCCCTATTGGTTGATCTGGGAAAGTATTTCCAAAACCTGAATTTCTGAAAGATTCAATTTTTGCAATTTTTTCAATTTTCTTGCAACTATGCTTACCGTATTTATTGCCAAATACACGTCAAAGCATGCTTCGGGGGGTACTTTGACCCTTCTGATGCAAGCATCTCATTATTTGACTATTTCCTGTTTGGGGGTCAATTTGTACTATTTCCTGTTTGGATGCACGCTATTGACACGCTACAAACTGAAATACCAAAGTATAAGTGAAAATCTGAAGAAACAAGATAGTTAATTCGAAATCTGCTAGATTTTAGCAGATCACGTGACCAGCGTCTACCAGGGTCTTTGCTCCGCAAGAGGAAAGACCCTGGGTACGAGGTTGTGCATCTGACTTAGGGACACGCATAATCAGAAAACCCAGAATTCAGGGCGCCAGAGTTTTCCTGTTCGCAGGTAGTGTTGTCCAAAGACACCAAAAACGGATCAAAAGTGCATTTTAAAATACTTAAAACTTAGAAAAATTGGGAATCGACTGGCATTACCTCAATCCCATTCCCATTTTTGAGGACTTCATTTCCCATTCCCAGTGGCCAAATCCCAGTCCCAGCAACCCAAATCCCATTTTCCCAGTCTAAAAATAGATCAATCCCAGTTCCCATTTTATCCCTTCAGGACCCTCTTCAAAAATTTTGTGCGTATCGGACGTATGCTGTATACGATAAGCATACTCTAGGCACACGCTCACTACGCTAGAGGTACGCCAGATGTACGGTACTCATACGCTGGCATTGCAAAGGATTTTTGTGCGTATGAAAATTATTTCATTGATTTTCATACGCTTCTCATACGTTTCTCTCATACGCATTAGCGTGACAGGGCCTTTAGGTTTACCTAAAGGCCCTGTCACACTATTGCGTATCGTACTAGCGTATGCCAGCGTATGAAAAATATCACTCATACGCCGGTATACGCTGACATACGCTAGGGGTACGCTAGGCATAGGTTATATACGTTTCAAGCACGGTCGCATACGGTCAGTGGCGTGCTGGGTACTATTTTTCTGGAGGGGCCAGTGGGCTGCCAACCAATATGCGCCCCTATAATGTTACACTTGATAAACGAGAGCCGAAGGCACGAGCCTAGTGTCGCAGGTGCGAGGTTTGGTGGTGTTTTGAATTTAGAGTCTCTGAAATGCCATTTCCTGGACTTTGGGGGAAGATTTGACAGAAATTTGATGGTCAGGAAACGGCATTATAACGTGTCGAAATTTGCAATTTGGTTAGGATTTAGTAGTAGTACTTAAATTATGCAATGCTAACTACTTCCAGCGATTAATTTAATCCCAATTCTGTTCTCTACTGATCTACTGTTCTGAGCACATTTACAACTTAAAGCTCTTTTATACAATAACACACGCACCCCACGCATATGCATTTTAAGGTTTCTTTGCCTGGCTGCCCAAAGGGCATGTTTCAGCATTATTTCATTACTTACATTACTCATGCTTCTTGTGCAAACAACTAAATTGCGTACACAACTTTACATCAGTTATCATAACTTCAACTATCTAATTTGCGCCGCCCTCGTGATTCGTGAAGCATAATAAAGGGCATATTATAAGGGCATAATACCAGCAAAAAAGGGCATAATTCCCGTGATCGCTTCGATCGAAACCTGACCAATATTCCGGTAATGAGACATTGCCTGTGATCACTGATCATGTTTTTATATGAACGATTTCGTGTGAGCTGTGAGGTAGAAATACGGTTAGGCAAAATAGTCTGTAATTTAATATATGTCGCCTATGCGCTTAGTCTGTTTTATACCGTAGCCTATAAACACGTCTTTTCTTGGCGGAAGTAACCATATTTTTTCGAGAATGTGTTTTTTCCCACCCACTTTCAAAATTCGGCGCCCCATTTTCATTTTTGCGCCCCCCAAGAATTGCCAGCTGGGGGGGGGGCGTGGCCCCCCGACCCCCCCTGCCAGCACGCCACTGCATACGGTTGCATACGCTGGCATACGCCGAGGCAGAAATTTTTTTTTAAGCATGTTCAAAAATTTTGTGCGTATTGGACTTATGCTTTATAAGATAAGCATACTTTAGGCACACGCTGAATACGCTAGAGGTACGCCAGATGTACGGTACTCATACGCTGGCATTTCAAAGGATTTTTGTGCGTATGAAAATGATTTCATTAATTTTCATACGGTTCTCATACGTTTCTCTCATACGCAATAGTGTGATAGGGCCTTAAGGCTTAACGTTGCATGATCACAAATTGCGGCTGCAGTAGAAGTAGAACACCATTATTGTAAACACAAAAACCTCGTGCAATACTGTCTAAGACTACTATTTAAATCAATACAAAGAAAGTGAAATCAGAGAGCAACGAAACATTTCATCGTCATTTGATTGACATGTTTACGCTCAGCGAGTACATGCATTTCTTTCGGTTAGGAGTTTTCCCCGAGATTAATTCGTACATTCTATAAAACGAAACTTTATATAACAGTTTAAGGTAAACAAACCAACGAAAGTTATGTCTGTAGTATGACTAATTCTGAATTTTCTAATTTCTTTGAGACATTTTATTTACAGGAGGTAAACAAAGCGAACAGAGCGAAGTTCGTATGTCACAATCATGACTGATGCCGTGATGGCATTGAGGCGCGCAGAATTTGAACACACTGGACACACTGGCATTGAATGACTATCCTTGAAGCCAAACTGTACAGTCAAACAATTTCATTCGAGTGCAAAACCAAAGAATAATGATGAAAGACATATATTTACATAATCAAGCTTCATTCAGTGTAGTGTAAGGTGGTTTTATTTGTTAATATCAAGAATTATGTTTACCAATAAAGTATGCTCGATTTCGACACATTCTCAAATTTTACAAAGTTTGCGCGCTTGTCATTTTTGTCAAATGGTAGAGCAGAAAGATATTATTGGCGATTTGTGTTGACTAATGTTAGTAGTTCATAGAAAAGTTAAAGTCATGTGCCAATCAAGTGCCACGATTTTGAAATAAGCTTTCGAAGTTGACATATTTTGAGACGATATCCTTTATCCGTTCAAGAGGGTCAATAACTGCGCTGTTTTCCATTTTATACCAAAGAATAATGATCTAAGTCATATCACCCGCGAAGATAGAAGGATAAGTCTATATATTTCTGAGCAAAAATTTTCAAATTTAGGTATGAATTTGATTTAAAAAATAGCGCTGAAAATATGTCGATATTTGGCCTTCATTCGGAGTATCAAGTTGGTTACCAGTCGATCGAACATCAATCGCCCCCAAAAATAATTTAAAGGAAATTTGAGTAAAATGACATCGATTTTAGTTGTTCCCAAGGATAGATCTTCAAAATACTAGAGTATGAGAGAAATCTATTTTTGAGCCCCATACTGACCTGGAGGTTTTTACGGAGACAGCCTCTTAAGGCTCGCACAGCCTATATTATTAGAATATCGACCGGCCTATTACAACACCGTGTGCTTGTGTTATCTACTGTGTATTACGACACATTTGACTGAATGCGGTATCAGTTTTTATCTAGACCAGAAAGTGAACGACCGATTTAATATTGCATCCTGGCTCTGACCTATTTTTACTGCTTCTATTTATCAGCAGAATTACTCGGAAGATTCCGTGCTCATAACTTCTTTTTAATGAGTTTAATTTCAATAGCCAGTCATTTTAGTTAGTTAGCAGTTTTAATGTCCTTATATAGTTCCCCAGCATATACTTAGACTCTACTTACGCTCTGTCCTGCATTCATGTCAATATTTTACAAAATGTCATGTTTGTTTTTAATATCTTCTTTTCTTCACAACCCCCCTGACTCTGTAGGCTTTGGAGAGAAAGAATTTGTGGGTGCGTTTTGGAACAGTGAACATGAGGAAGAGCTAAGGGAGAGTGGTAGTTAAGGGAGAGTGGCAGAGTAGTTTTTGGGTTGATAGAGAAAGATAAGAAGTAGACAAAAACAGAGCTAAATCTGTATATAAACATTCGCCAGAAGATTGTCCAGAAGGATGCAAGGATAGAGGGCTATTGTGCCTAGTGTGACCCATTGTGACCAGTGTGACCATTGTGACCAAGTGACCAGTGTGACCAGTGCGACCATTGTGACCATTGTGACCATTGTGACCATTGTAACCAGTGTGACCATTGTGACCAGTGTGACCCATTGTGACCCTTTGTGACCAGTGTGACTAGTGTGATCAGTGTGACTAGTGTGACCATTGTGACCATTGTGACCAGTGTGATCATTGTGACCAGTGTGACCCATTGTGACCCATTGTGACCAGTGTGACCAGTGTGACCATTGTGACCAGTGTGACCCATTGCGACCAGTGTGACCATTGTGACCATTGTGACCATTGTGACCAGTGTGACCGATTGTGACCAGTGTGACCAGTGTGATCAGTGTGAATAGTGTGACCAGTGTGACTAGTGTGACCAGTGTGACTAGTGTGACCAGTGTGACCAGTGTGACAAGTGTGACCATTGTGACCATTGTAACCAGTGTGACCATTGTGACCAGTGTGACTAGTGTGACCAGTGTGACTAATGTGACCATTGTGACCAGTGTGATTAGTGTGACCATTGTGACCAGTGTGACCATTGTGACCAGTGTGACCATTGTGGCCAGTGTGAACAGTGTGACCATTGTGACAAGTGTGACTAGTGTGACCAGTGTGACTAATGTGACCATTGTGACCATTGTGACCTGTGTGACCCATTGTGACTAGCGTGACCAGTGTGATTAATGTGACCATTGTGACCAGTGTGATTAGTGTGACCATTGTGACCAGTGTGACCATTGTGGCCAGTGTGAACAGTGTGACCATTGTGACAAGTGTGACTAGTGTGACCATTGTGACCAGTGTGACCATTGTGACCATTGTGACCAGTGTGACCCATTGTGACTAGTGTGACCAATGTGACCCATTGTGACCAGTGTGACCAGTGTCACTAGTGTGACCAATGTGACCCAGAGTAATTTTGCGCATGCGTAAAGAAGTGTGATTTGTGACGAGTCACACTATTACAGTGTCATTTCCACAAAAATATATCGTGCATGGTATATTCCCGCTTCAGTGACTTTGTACGCAATGTTAAAAATTTCAACTGCCCTCGCTTGTAGAAGTCCAAGCGCTGTGGAAATATGAAACAAGCCGTACAGTTTTAGTAAAACTTTAACTAAAGCGAAAATGATGAAAGTTTTCGTGCAATTCTCATGTGTTTAGCACCTTCTCTCGTTCGGAAAGTATAAGCGCCATGTTGAAAAATTTTGCTGTGTAACTAAACTACCATGATGCCTTGCGCATTCCGCAATTGGTCATTAATACATCTCCGTCGGTGGATGTGTCGGTGGTAACAATTAAATGCGCGCCAGCTTATTCCCCGTCTATATGCGACCCGATTACCCGAACGATTTCAAACAGGGACCTGCATTTCGTTTCGGTCATAATATTAATTACACTGGCCGCAGCCTGAGTTGGCCTGTGTACAGCCGTTACTCTCGACGAAGCGCGCGAGAGAATGACTGTGAGTTTGATGCATAATCCTTGTTCAGGCCAAGTGGATAGTTCCCAGATTTGGGGACCGGCCTCTTATTGGACAGTGCTTTATTTGAATAATTTATGTCTTGACAAATGAAGATATTTCATTGGTTAATTGATAATTAGCATGCGTTTAAAATAACAACATAAAAATTTTAAAATTCCAGATCAAGAATTAAGATTTCCTTCGGGTCATACAAAAGTTTGAAAGACTTGATTATGAAATACAATCTGAAAAACGATACAACAGAAATATATGCATATATTTCTCGATGAAGAGATTTGTCTGAACAATGCTGAACGATGATCATTGCCAGCAAGTCCGGTGCACAAGCTCAGTTCTTGGCCTACATATATATAGCGTATATTTGTTTACAAAGAGAAAGTATTAAATATAAAAACAAAAGATGCAAGTTAACTGGTCAAGTAAGACGAAGTTAAACACCTTACATGTAAAGAAAATGCTTTTAGCGCGAGGAATCGGGACATATAAACAGATTGTTAATTTATTAAATTGTCAATTTCCGTCCGATAGTTTTTTGCATTTTATATGTTTGTCGGCATTGTTCGCAAGAATTTTATCTTGATTTTCATAAACTTCGATACAGCATAAAATTAAACTCTACAAATTATATTTTTAGTCTTTCAAACTCTTTGTATGCGCCGAAGGAAAGCTTGACTCTTGATCTGGAATTTTAAAATTTTTGAGTTTTTATTTTAAACGCCTGCTAATTATCAATTAACCAATGAAATAGCTTAATTTGTCATAAATTATTCAAATAAAGCACTGTCCAATCATGGGCCGTTCCCCTAATCTGGGAACTATCCACGTGATCTGAACAAGGATTATGCATCCAACTCACAGATGTTTTGTCGCGCGCTTTGTCGAGAGTAACGGCTGTAACACAGGCTACAGCCAGTGTCATGGAATGCCGGTTCTGAAAATGCTGGTTTTTTCGGGGTTTTTTTGTTGTTGTCGCAACTGTGACTTTCCATTGCGGCATCGTGGGCTCAGGATTGCGCAATTTAGCCAAAACATCTCACGCTGATTAGGGCCAATTCTACACAATGTTAAACAGAGCGTATCTCGTATTTAATTAAGGTTACAGAACACCTTTGAGTGTTAATTTTGCCTAAATTTTTTTATTGGTTTCCATGAAAGCATTAGACTAGTTCTACTATCTGACCAAGTTTGAACGAAAAATGTTGAAAACTTTATTTAATAAAAGTTATTTAATAAAATTCATTTCGCTGCAATAAGAAAAACATTGAAAATGTAGTATTCAAATTCAATTTCCTCCCGAAAAAGTTTCCGGTAATTACTGATTTTCAAACGAGTTGTGCTCCTGCGGGTTTTAACCAATTGTTCTCAAATTTTCACAGAGCATAGCTAAAGACGTCAGTTTCAAAATGGTGTTCGGCTTTTTTTTAATTTGGATATTGTAAAAATAAAGAGCAATTCACTCAAACAATTCAGAAATATATTGCAGTCGTCAAAGAAATCGCCATATCAGCGGAATGACAAAATAAACAAAAATTTCCGAACACAATTTTTTAGAACAACTATTTTACTGTATAAAAATGAACACCGCGGAAAAACGTCTGCGCATGCGTCAACCTTACCTGTAATAGTATTGCGAACTTGATGAGAAGCAGCTGTTCCGAACGTTTCCGAAGGCTCAAAATGGCGGTAAAAAGGAGTGACTTCATTGTGCATCTTTACAGCCAGATTTCGAGCGCAAAAATAAAAATGTCATTCTAAAAACTAGGAATAAATACAGCCAGAATGTTCAAGAAGTTGTATTGTGCAAGAACATGAACTAAAGGTGATTGTTAACAAATTTATCGTCTGAAACAATTTGTTTATCAACTAAGCAGCCACAATTTCCGAATTTTCGGTTGAGATACATTTCTTTAAAAAAAACTGTGTCGCCAAATATAAAAAATTTCCGTGTTCACAGTAATTAAACTTTAGGATTTATTATACAATTTGAGTGGGTTAAGAAGCTTAACTTTTCGAGAGTTTTCTTAACTTTTTAGTTTGAATTTTTGTTTTGAATAATTTTGCAAAAATTTTCGAAGTCGTGTCCGTTAAATTAAAGCAACAATTTTTTACATGAATTATATTTCATTCCATACTTTAAATGCCAGGACGCTTTCAATTAATGTTTAGTCTACCCACTTGCTATATTTTCTCGTTTGTTTTACTAATTTTTGACCACTTAATAAGCATGTTTATGTTTTAGAAATTGATATTCAAATTCCCCGCCATATTTTCATAATTTGGTGCATGCGCAGACGTTTTTCCGCGGTGTTATAAAAATGATATTTTCATAAATATAACTTAAAACCAGCAGGAGTACAACTCAAAAGCGTAACGGTATCGCGATTTAAGATTTTCCTGAATAATTCTTACATTATTTTATTGTTTGTTAATCATATTTTGCATGCACTGGAGAACATTTGGTGAAAATTTGATGAAAATCGGACCGATATTGAGCGCGCAGTAGGGATTTTCCGCAAAGCGCCAAAAAAGGTGTCCTGTAACCTTAACTACGTTACAAATTTTAGACGCTGTAATTATGGAACGTATTTTATTATATTTCATTTATTGTTATTATTATTATTATTATTATTATTATTTAAACATATTTATCCACGGTAACCTTTCATTTCAGTTGCCTGTTTTTCAAAGGGCCGTGGTCTAACACTATTGAAAAGATATAAAACTAAATCTAAACCTAAAGTATAACACACTAATATAACGACCTTACAATGCAAATAAACATTCGATAAAATTTCGGGAAAATTTCGCTATCTTAGCAATTTTTAATAAGCCTTTTGAACTGATTCAATAAAAGATGCTCATGTTCCTCGAGAATTTCGTTTGGAAGTTTATTCCATGACACTGCTGCGCGGTAGGAAAAACTTTTCTTAAGGAAGTTAGTGTTTGGTTTTGATAAGTGAAGTTTTCGTTCGTTACTTCTCAATGCATAATTGTCGTTCTGGGAAATAGTAAACATTTCTGTTAAATATTTTGGTGTCTTAAATGTCATTGTTTGTTCACGTTGTTCGAGGATATTTGCAATAGGCTCCCAATTCAATCTATATCTCTGTTGATCTTATGTCATACCCTGAGTTAGTGATAACACGTGCTGCTCTTTTTTGTAATTTACTTAATTTGTCAATGTGGGTGATATTTCCGTTGTGCCAAATTGCGCATGCGCTTGAATTTTCCTGTGTTTTTCGATATGATTTCGCTGAACTCTGTTGGTCTTGTAATTTGTATGGACTTTTATTGTGCCGTCCTCCGTAAGTTTGTGATCATGAAGTGGCGGCCGTCAAGAAGTGAAGAACGTCTACATGTTTCAAATTATTTTTCCCCGAGCCGACGTGCGAGGGTACTAATTCCGCCCAGCTATTTGCACTCTGAGAGACGAAAGCATTAGCGAAGTCTAAAGTTCATCAATGATCGCGGGCGTGGGTCACTGTGCGTGGGTGGTCATCCTCACTCATCTCATAATATAGCGTCACGAATAGCCAACTGTCATGAATAGCCAACACTGATTGGTCCAATTTAAAATTTGCATTATAACGACTGCATGACGACAGCGAAATAGCAAACATTTCTTGATTTGATCATTTCTTGCAAATATATTTCATTTTGCAAGATTTTGTAATTTTCAAAAGCTTTTTGATAAAATAAAGGCGAAAGAATTGCTAAAAGAAGAGAGTAAAGGCGCCGACGTTAACGAAGGTATATTTTATTTGTGGTGTTACTCTGAGTGTATATCCACACCGGGCGAGCACCACAAATATCATATTCACCTGAGTACACTACACCAACACAGAACGAAGGTATATTTGCCTTTATCGATAAACTTTGAGTTCGAAATAAAATGATTCCAATTAATTCTCGCATGCAAATAACTTTGCTTATTATAATAAAAAGGGTAATCAATAAAGAAACATTGAAATAACATGCTGTCTTGTTTCATATTTATACGCAGCGATCGGCTTTTAAAGTAATTACAGTATATTAAAAGAAAACAATACAACAATATTTAAAAGAACACTAAAGCGTTTTGTGAAGCGTTTGTGGTTGAATTTTACCTTAAATTGAAGCTTATGTTATGTATAATAATATACAGTACCAGTAACATATATATGTTTTGGAAATTGGTAATTTTGTAATTAAAAGTGTTGTTTTTAGGGGATTTTTCATTTGTAAAAATATTCTTAAAAAAATGATCGTGTTACCATGACAACTACTTTGTATACTTCAATGGTTTGTCAGCAAGTCGAGGGTTCCTGCATGCATGTATTTTCTAGTTAGAATATTGCGATGGTATTTTACCAACCGCGAGGCCGGTGTGAACGCCCGAGCAGGCGTCTTGTTTATAATAGATATAGGGCCCTACATGAGACTGGGATAGGACGAAAATAACTAAGACTGGTCTTAAGTCATTCCGCCTGCTGGACCGAGCAGACTAACTTGAGACCGGCATGAATTCAGGCTGGCCTGAATGTAATCACAAATACATTGCAGACCGGCCTCGGACCAGATTTTAAATTTATTTTGCTTCCATACACGAGCACTAGGACACCGAATAAAGACACACAGAAGGTCGACTCGAGTAACAGCTGCCATGCCATGATTCATTCAAAATGCTGACGCCATGGTACTAGCCAGTGCGCGTTTGGGAAGCATTCCCCTTGGACGTCCGCCATTTTGAATATTACAGAGGTTAAGATACCCCGGTTCGGGTTTACGGGTACGAGTATCGCCATTTTGTTTACCAATTTGTGCTGATGTCAGCAATTTTACCCGTAATTTCTACCCGTTTCCCCGCGGTAAACCGGGATCTACACGTAAACGACAAACGGGTACGGGTGTTTTCTGTTTACTATTTTTGGGCCGTTTGAATAGTACAAATTTTCAACATCTTACCCAAATAAATAATGCACATATGCTGGTCCAAGTTTTCAACAATTTATGGCGAACCTCAACAGCGAAAGTTGCCATTCTTTGATCGGTTTTCTCACGCCGGAGTATCTTGGATTTCTTAAGTTACAAGTTATTCCCCGATTTACGGGTACGGGTACGTGTATATCACCCGTACCCGTAAACCGGAATCGGGGTATCTTAACCTCTCTAATATTAGGGTGAATGCCTCTCAAACGCGTTCTGGCTAGGACCATGGCGTCAGCACTTTAATGACGAATTACGGTTACGCCAAAGTCATTGGAAAATCATAGGAAAAACCAAGAAGTAGGGCTTCTGTATAGTCTATGCTATATGGCTAGCATGCAAAACGAAGCTAAAATACTTAGTTATACCAGTTTTATGGGTAACGTCCGTGTTGACAAAAACGTAGCTTGTTTAGGCTCGCTAATGATCTACGCATTACTTTATTACTGGGTTGCCCGTTGAGGCACTAAGTAACATTGAACTGCCCATTGAGGCACAAAATTACATTGATCTGCCCAGAAAATGGTTAAATGTTTTAGATTAAAGAGCTAAAATTTCATGAACTGTTTGTTGGCAAGCTGAGCATCACACTGGATAAAT
>CACRXK020016181.1:0-11579 GCA_902702795.2 Paramuricea clavata | reverse complement strand
CCCCCACTTTTAAAAGGCTGGCGCCGCCACTGCCTGGGTCTTGAACCCGCGACCTTCGAATTAATAGATCGACGCTCTACCAACTGAGCTACACGGTCAGACGGATTTAAGACTGGAAATTATGAAATATATACTGAATGTCATAAACATACTCGTTTTAGTATTAATTCAGCATCGAACAATTCTTGTTCAGCAAGTCTTATCGAACAATACTAGTTCTGCAAGCTCAGTTGGTAGAGCGTCGATCTAGTAATTGGAAGGTCGCGGGTTCAAGACCCAGCCGCGGCAGACAACATCTTTCTGCTTGCGTTGGGTATGGAAATTATATTATAATACACACTCTATATATATATATATATATATATATATATATATATATATATATATATATATATATATATATATATATATATATATATATATATATATATATATATATATATATATATATATATATATATATGTTATTTAATATATATATATATGTTATTTAATATATATATATATATATATATGTTATTTAATATATATATATATGTTATTTAATATATATATATATATATATATATATATATATATATATATATATATATATATATATATATATATATATATATATACATATATAAACATAAACACTCATGCAGGTAAATGCGCAACGTCCTGGCACTTGCACACAACAGAAGAGAGGGAAATTTATTGTTGCTAAAGATCGAAATGGTGATGATGATGTCGCGGTTTGTATCCAACGTCATGGAAAATATCAATGGCATGTGATCAAAGGTACTAACATCGTCTTTATGTCTTATGTATTATGTTTTTATTTTCACATAGCCTGAGAACAGACCTACGTTTCGTCCGCCCTAAAATTCGCGGGTCGAGGGAAAGGGCGAAACGTAGGTCTGATGAAAATGTTGTCAAAAGTGCATGTAAGTCGATCGCCAGGCGGTCGACAAAGCTGGTTGGCTAATTCACAGTGAAATTGGTTGTGATTGGTTGGTCGCTAACATGAAAAGATTTGAAAAGATCAGAAATCAGAATATATTTCAACGGTAAGTCAACGCATATGAATATATAATATGCATATAGAGTAATATTCTAAGTACTTTGTAAGGTCGAACGACAACTAGTCTATCAGTGATTATATACCGTCTAAAAATTACAACTAGAGGGGAGTAGAGTGTAGTCTGCGAACTCAGACGTAATTTCCTCATTTCTCGCTCGGAAAATAACCGAGCGAGAAACGTCGGAAAATAACCGAGCGAGAAACTTGGAAATTACGTCTGGGTTGGCAGACTAAGTAGTGCACTACGCGTCAAATACTTCAGCGTTGTGTCTTTCCGTTGTAATATACAATACAATATATCTAATATAATAATTCTAAATGAGCTAAGTTTTGTGATTAATCATATAAATAAAACTGATACAAGTCATCCAATGATACAAATATATCAATATGTGTGTCAGCGCAATACAATTTAGTCGAGTATATAAAAGCAACGGAGTGCATGGGGTTTAAATATTTATTCAAACATCTGTACTTATCGACTTTGTTTACACATTTTCAATAAAATGAAATCGACAACTTTTGGTGTATTTTTAGGTGTTATAATAAATGTTAATTATTACAAAATGCAAAGTGGGCGGAATGCACTTTTGACAACATTTTCATCAGACCTACGTTTCGCCCTTTCCCTCGACCCGCGAATTTTAGGGCGGGCGAAACGTAGGTCTGTTTTCAGGCTAATTTTCACACCATGCAGTATATAGATGTATTTTTCTGTATTTTTCTGTTTATTATATAAACAAAATTCAGTGAAAACAATAACATGTCCGTGGCAATGCGTTTTACAACAAATGATATTTTTACACGTAAAAATATCGTTTTTTTTACGTGTGTTTAAATACGATATTTCTCAGTAGCCAAAACCTCTATATAATACTTATGTTTATATAATAAAACTTTTCAATTCACAATTTCTGCATGTTAACGGCGTTTGTAACGATTAAATGAATATAATTGTTTATATATACTGTCCCTGATATCCTGCCTATGACCTGCCTTTTACCTTCGGCTGCTGCTCAGTTAGTTGGACCATTGGAACCACATCTCGGACTGTCAAAAGGTAAACGTTCTGGTATAATTTGTCGTTAAAGTCGCTGATGCTGCTCTTTTTGTTTTTAAAGACCTTGAAGTGCTGACATATGAATCATGCAAACAAATATTGATGAGTCCAAGGTAAAATACATGCATATACACTTACACACATATTTGGCTTTTATTTCATCACGTTACTCCCTAGCCTCTCACAACTATTTTAAAATAAAAACCAAGCTGGTTTACAGAAGGGTCGTAATTGCTACTAGTCCGTAACTATACTACTACATCCACAACTACAAATACAATTATACCATTGTTCCACAACATGGACCCACTATATCTAAAGCTTCGCTTGAGGAGATTCGTTTTTGGTTTTGGTAGAGATATAGATTAAATCAGTTTCCATTAAATTGCGTAAATTCAGTGTAAACAGAAAACTATAAGCTAAAAAATATTTCGTTTATCTTACAGAAACAATGGAAATGGTGTTTACCAAATCAGTGTCGGGAACAATAAATTTATCGACGTGTACTGTCAAATGACTAACGTCTCAGGATGCAAAGGCGGTGGTTGGACAATGGTGATGAAGATTGACGGAAGCTTGGTAAGCGCGCGTGCAGACTTAATGATTATGTATCTGCGAATCACAGCACAAATATACTTGTACGGCGATGCAAGTTGTCCTGTATACAAATTCCATGTTTTCGTCCGCGTTTTTTCGTTCGTCCATCCGTCTGCTCGCTTGTTTGTTTGTTTGCGTTTGCGTTTGCGTTTGCGTTTGCGTTTGCGTTTGCGTTTGCGTTTGCGTGTGCGTGTGCGTGTGCGTGTGCGTGTGCGTTTGCGTGTGCGTTTGCGTTTGCGTTTGCGTGTGCATGCGCGTGCGTGTTTGTGTGCGTGTTTGTGTGCGTGTGCGCGTATATGTGACAATGAGATCAATATAGAAACGAATCTCACCACGAATCTCACCATACTTACATGGCTCACACGCCATAAAAGACTTAATAGAAGACAATATCAAACAAATTCACCCTAGGCATTTGAAGTCCAACATATTTTACAAGATAGGATGATTTTACAAGTTTTCGTTTGTGTTTGTTTAAAGTTTGTGTTTGTTTAAAGTTTGTGTTTGTTTAAAGTTTGTGTTTGTTTAAAGTTTGTGTTTGTTTAAAGTTTGTGTTTGTTTAAAGGTGCCCTACAGTCCGTATGTAAACAAAGCCTTTGTTTACATTTTTGTGTCCAAAATATTGAGCTTTATTCGACAACTATTCATATTTTCAAGCTTCTAGAGTATAATAAATGATCAAGAAACAACAATCAGGCTTTGCAAGAACCCAAAACATAGATAAACTGTTTGTATCATAAAAAGTGGGCTCCTTTGTACACATGCGCAGATCGGACTGTAGGACACCTTTAAAGTTTGTGTTTGTTTAAAGTTTGTGTTTGTTTAAAGTTTGTGTTTGTTTAAAGTTTGTGTTTGTTTAAAGTTTGTGTTTGTTTAAAGTTTGTGTTTGTTTAAAGTTTGTGTTTGTTTAAAGTTTGTGTTTGTTTAAAGGTGCCCTACAGTCCGTATGTAAACAAAGCCTTTGTTTACATTTTTGTGTCCAAAATATTGAGCTTTATTCGACAACTATTCATATCTTCAAGCTTCTAGAGTATAATAAATGATCAAGAAACAACAATCAGGCTTTGCAAGAACCCAAAACATAGATAAACTGTTTGTATCATAAAAAGTGGGCTCCTTTGTACACATGCGCAGATCGGACTGTAGGGCACCTTTAAAGTTTGTGTTTGTTTAAAGTTTGTGTTTGTTTAAAGTTTGTGTTTGTTTAAAGTTTGTGTTTGTTTAAAGTTTGTGTTTGTTTAAAGTTTGTGTTTGTTTAAAGTTTGTGTTTGTTTAAAGTTTGTGTTTGTTTAAAGTTTGTGTTTGTTTAAAATTTGTGTTTGTTTAAAGTTTGTCTTGCTTTGCCCGGCAAAATAAACCGAATGTGCAATTAACTCATTGTATAATTAATGCACGATATAATTTATACATAATAGTTAATCCGATGGCGGAGGTATGCAGGCTCAGAGTGTCCTCTAGTTTCTTAACGCATTTGTTTTTATAGAGTACTTTTAACTACAGCTCCTTCTATTGGACGAACAAAAACTTTTACAATGACTATGCCTATGGGCGAAACGGCGGTTTAGACAACCGAGAATATAAAGGATCGACTTACTGGAGAACCGCATTTAAAGAAATTTGTGTTGGTATGAAATATGGTGGTAATTTCAGAGCATTCTCCTTCTCGTATCCGGCATCATCGCTGTACGATTTGATCGCAGACGGAAACTATCGACAAACTCGTGTTGGTCGCTCGCAGTGGAAATCATTGATCAGTGGGTCATCCTTACAGCGTAACTGCAATCAACAGGGATTTAACACACAAGTTGGTAGTTTGCTCACAAGAGTTCGGTTGGGTTTTGTAGCAAATCAAGAAAATGATTGTAAAACACCCGACTCTTACGTAGGCCTGGGAGCTGGAGGTAGTTATCGCAAGCAATGGTGCGGGTTTCCGCATACATCTGCCAACGTCGCGGGTAATCTTGCCCGGTGTAATGCAGACAACGGAAACAAGAATGTCAGAGCCATGGCATATATATTGGTTCGTTAAAAGAACTGAGTTGTCCGATTTACACTAGAGATGGATCATTCGTCAAAACACATCGTCTGTCAGACGGGTCATTCGGTCATATGTTGCACGATCCAATATTTGCTGTAACTTGCAATGCAGTGTCTGTCACAGAAGAGCCTTAATTGCTAGCTATAAAAGATTGGAAATTTCTGAGCATGGTCCACGGTTTACTCTGTTGACATTTTACATCCCGTTTCTTTCATTTTCATCCTTTAGAATATGTTATGTGTAATTCATGAGGAAAAAACAAAAAAAATCATAAGCATGTCACGTATCTTTATATGTGATAAAGATTTCCCTTGATTTACATAAACTTTAACTTTGATTTACTTGACTTACACAACGTATTTTTTTGAAAATTACTTCGCCAATGAACTTATAAGATCGATCGTTTTTGAAGCAACTTAAAACATCCGCAGTGCGTGTTCTATCAGACCTAAAGATACTCGGCTTCGTCTGGTATCTTTGTACCTGATAAAACACTGCTGTGCATGTTTTAAGTAGTACATATAAAGTTTCGCCTGAGTAGTATGCGGGCCATGTTCATTATTTCTCTGTAACTACGTTTTAGATAACATGACTCACTCATTTGGCTCTGTATATCTGAAGTTGCAGCAAACGTTGCCTCGTGTGACATGACCTTAAAGTTTAGTGTAAACACGATAGATAAACCATCCAGACGAAATAAAATATTGCAGGGAAACTGTGAGCATGGCTCATCGTTTAACCTGTCAACATTTCTCATTATATTTCTTTCAATTTTCATCCCTTAGTGGTTTTGGGAACAAATCATGCCTGATATTTTCCTGATAGCTGGTCTAATGTCGTCGAAATATCTTAATTTTTCCGCTCGCAAAAATTCGTCCAAATTTGGCCGTCTCTAGCGTAAATCGGGTCATTCGCATTTAAGATCCATTTAACATATTCACATTGGCTAATTAGTATAGTAAAGGAACAAGATTAAATCACAGTAAATTTTGAATAGTAGGGGACTATAATTATATAATCATAGCCTATAGTGCTAATAGCACGATATTAATTTTACTTTAAGTTGATAATTATCATATACTTGCTTTATTTTAATCAACATTTTTCAATTATCAGAATTGCATGGTTAAAAACTTCGCATTGCGAAATGCAATCAAGGGTTGGTACTTTATGTAATCTAAATTGAAATGTAGGAACATGTAATCCAAATGATGTAATCTTGATTAAACCAATTTGTCGATCAACTGGTGTGCTGAAATTATTTAAAATAATTCATGTTTATCTCATTACTGGCTGCATGTAGTCGATAGTCCGAGTTTCATGCAAATATCGACCTCACTGAAAGAAGAAAGATATCAATGCTTTTAAATGGTGTCAGTTATCTAGATATATGAAAATATATGTCGAAACTCTATTAGGCAAAAAACCCCTCGGGATTTTTGGTTTCCCGACTCCACCTATAGCTTATGCCTCTACTAAAATCACAGACTTTAATGCAGTTATGTATGTATCTTATAACATTGCTTCTTTGTTTAGTTCGTTCTTGGAAAAAAGGGGGAGAAAAATTATTGATTTAATAATGGCTTACTTGGAAATACTTGAATTTATGTGGGCAGCAGTTGAATTTAACAGTCTTTGTTTAATTTTTTTTTAAACTATATATATATAAGATTTAAAAGAGAACAAAAGAACAACGTTCTAAATTACTCAGGAGCCATGGATTTTTTAAAAGGAATTCTACGTTTCAAGGATATTTTTAAATGATTTATAAGATTCAAGAAAGAGCCAGCATTAATGGCTTGAAGACTATAATTATTTTACTTCATATCCGTCTTAACTCAACTACAGGAAATGACGGCTATGAAATACAAACAGTTTTCAAATTTCAAAATGCAAATTTTCAAAATTTCAAATCATGCACCCATTTTTTTTATGAACGTATTTTATGAGGGAGCCACAATCACTCGAAAGTGTTTTTCATGCAGGCGCTCGGATTATTAAAATACAATCAATAAAGGTAAAACATTAAAAGATAGTAAAGCAGATCCATATACAGCATATTACACTAAACTATATCTATAATCATACGAGTAAGAGTGCTGGTCACTATTTAAAATTGCGAAAAGAGTTCAAACTAGATTTAAAAACCACGAATACAAATTCCAATACTGCATGAGACTTAAAATTCAGGCTAACATATTCCAATCCTTAGTAAAATGATAGTTTGTTCTTAATTGTTCCCAGTGAGTATTTATGGCAGGTATACTCTAACAAGATGATCTTTATTTCTTGTATTGTAAGAGTGCATGGACCTCTCACTGGGAATGATACTGGGAATATTACATTTCAGTCTGGGATATATCAGGCGTCAAACGAAACCCGGATTATTACCAACACATGCATAAATCACGATGGCTCTGAGTGCCCCATATATAATTTTAGAATATGAATTTTTTGTAAATTGCATTGAATATTCGAGTTATTAAATCTATATGAGTAGTATAGGAACTGCCGGTTCTAGACCACTAGTTTTTTTTTCTAGACCACTGGCTTTTTTTTTCTAGACCACTAGTTTTTTATCTTCAGTAAAAAGTATTTATTTTTATTATATTAAAATTAATGGTTGGTCCATTTAATTAGAATGTAAAACTGCTATTCTTGTTTTTCATTTAACTTATCTCAAAGCTTCGGGATTACCTTACCAGTCCAGCTGAGACCCTAATACGATTATCCTACACTTTCCCAATATCGTCCAACCTCCCTATTCCAGAGCCTCTTCGACATCTTTTATTTTCTCCTTGGGGGTACACACATCCTTTCCATAAAATTGTTAGATCCTAATTTTAAAGCACTGATTAGTACCTTATACAACCTCCACAATACCCATTTTAGATGTTACTTCTTAAGTGCCAAACCTAATGCCTGCATTTTTAGTTTTATTAACATTTTCAAGTTTTGCTTTGATTCTGGAGGTAGTATATCCAGGTTGTTCCTTATGTGATTAATATCAGGCACCAGCATTCTTAACGGTTGCAGTTTTTTAAACTTCCACCTTTTAGCAGGCACCACAACCTTAAATGGTAATCTGGGCTAGTACTTATCATTTTTTTCTTCCACTCTTACTGGTACACAGCTAGGTTCTATTTTTTCTTCAATCACCCCTTCAACGTCTGTTTTTCCAATTGCGTGGTGTCCATAGGCGTAACTTGTAATTCCATCTTCAAGTAAGTATCTTTTGTCATCAAAACAGCTAAGAGTAACCTTCTTCAATTCGTAAGTTCCAATTGTATGTTTCATGCTCCTGATTGTATTCATATTATGTCTCATCCTACCCTTCGTGTTAATTACATTCTTGAAGTTCTCATGAGTGAGCTTGTTTCTGATGACATACTTTTTAACTCCTTTGGCAGTCATTCTACCTCCACCATTTTCCTTAACATAGGAGTACATTTTTTATCTTAACCCAACAAACTCAATTATGGGTACTCCTTCAGCTTCAT
This sequence comes from Paramuricea clavata, assembly GCA_902702795.2. Lineage (NCBI taxonomy): Eukaryota > Metazoa > Cnidaria > Anthozoa > Malacalcyonacea > Plexauridae > Paramuricea > Paramuricea clavata. The sequence continues at coordinate 3,318 of CACRXK020016181.1, read as the reverse complement.
CCTTAAACTTACCTATAAACTTCTTGTTGTGAGTTGAGTAGTACGGAGAATCTTTTGGATAATCTGAATTATCCCAACAGTTTTGCTTTTCACCAATTCTCTTAAAGTCCTCATAAACATCATTCGTCTTCAGTTCATACATTAGACTGTCAGTATCAGTGAACAGTAGCCTTGAATTATTACCGTACTCCTTCTTGATGGTGTTGTAGTGGAAATCGTACATTAAAGTCTTGGATAAGTCTAAGATGCTCATTCCTACGTAACACGGCTTATTCAGCGTTAGAACTTCTTTCATTCGCTTTACCACTACGAGATTCTCATTCATGATTCGATGTGACTGGGAGCACGGTGATGCTGTCAGTTTTAGGAGGTCGTCTTTGGAGGACACTAAATTTACATCAACCCTTTTCCTAAGATTCTCCATAGTCTTTCCGTAGATTGAGTTGTTCATCAACTTGAAGAAGTTCTTTTCGAATGTATTACGGGCTGCAGACCTTTTCTTCGTATTGAAGTCTATATAGTCCTTAAGCCAGGGAGACTGCTTGAACGTAACCGCTCTATGGACCTTCGTGAGTTTCATCCCAAGGTCTGTGTACAGTTTTAGATTACGTACATGTAAGACGTACTTCTTCCTGGGACCTAGTGAAGTCACTAGTTTTCTTACTCCTCCAATTGTCAGTTGAAATTTCTCAGCAATACTCTTCGCATAACCTGACAACATAGAAGCACTGATTTCCTTACTCTCCGGTGCTAGAGGATAACCGTTATGTAGGTCGTGAAGTCCTTGTGGATATTCCAGGTCAACCTCCAAAACCATCCCTCTTTCGTTGTTTCCCAAGTAATCCTCTAGATTCATACCATCAACTTCCTCAACGCACTCAAACTCTCCGTTAGGTAGTGGTTGTGACATTGCCCAGCCATATAAATTATTAGCGTCGAGGTACATTAGGTACTTGTTCTCAGACGACTCATCGTACGTCTCCATGTACTTATTATTAGCTGTGGAGTGTCTATGAGCAATATAACTTGTACCACCTCTCATACCCTTCTCAAAGAACTGAAACATATCCATATCACTTACAAGTTCTATTTCTTCACCTGACTTTTTCAAGAAAGCGTCCCAACTCAGACTAGGTGCTGACACGTAATGTGCGGGGTCAAGTTCATAACTTTCCAGACATGTTCTCCTGAAGTTCTCAAACACATCAGCCAGCAGAAGAACGTCGGTCTCCAAGTAAAGATCGTGGTAGTCTCTCATGGTTTTCATCTTGAAGTGATCCCATACTTTCTGAGCACTCTGGTAATCTTCTTCCTTCACCTCTGACTCATACAGTGATGAGTAGAACTTATCCTTACTCAGAAGACCTTCTGTATTGAGTTTGCTAATGTCATCGAGGAACTCATATGGAAACACTCCTTTTTGGGTCACTAGATTGAAGTCCTCACCCTTCCACCTCTTACCTACTATTCTGAAGTCCTCAGGTGAAAGGTTACTTACCAGTGCTTCCAGTGAAGAAGCCATGAACTGTATAGAGTCTATGAAGACCAGATTCTTACCCAGTGAGAATGAGATGTATTTTTCCATATTATTTGGAATCACGTTGACGTTCATCTTGAACTTACCAATTTCCTGCATAATCAGATGACTATCGTAACCTCTCAGGTTGTGGAAGACCACAGGCACTTTCCATGTAATTCTGTACTTTAGATTACATATATTGTGAGCAGCTCCACGGTACATTCCTGTTACATGGTCATGATCCCTTACCCTATCCTCACCAAGGTCGTTACCACATATTGAGCAGTTTCTTGCAGCCTGGAATTCGAATTCCTGTTTGGGTGTAATTACCATCTTTTTCTTGAATATATTGTTGACCATCTCTCTACATCTGAAGGACTCTTTCAATACAGTCTTTAGGAAGACCAATGCAGCATCCTCTCCAACGTAACTCTTATACTCACCGGAGTACTTATCATCATAGTGGCAGACAGTCTTCAAACCAAAACTACAAGCCTTGTGTGTCTGGTAAAGGTCTGTACTACTTTTATCCTCAGGGTTTTCTGACTCCACTTTTCTCTCCTCTGGTACTAGTATGGACTCAAAATCAGCGTATATCACAAACGGCACAGGCATTGAGTTCCTGTGATTTTTGAACTTGATTTTTGTCCCTTCCTTGGGAAGCTTTACAGCCTGAGTTCCATTTACCTCCAGACATGTTTCCTTATGCTTCTCCAGTACCTCTTTGCTCACACAACTATGAAGACAGTGTAGACAGAAGTGTTGCTTGTGTCCATGTTTACTCACACTGTGCAACATTCTGTTAACATCCTTTATGAGAACGTAATGTCTACTACCTTCACCATCACCCAGGAGTAGAAGCTCCATATGCTCATCATATTTAGCCTTGGAGTTCCTTATAGGATAGAACTGTTTCTTACCCTTGTAACCGAACACGATATGTTGATACTATTTTTCCTCTCAATCTTATCGATGTCACTTATCTTCACAGGGAAGTCTATACCGTCATAGTCCAGGTTCGTTATGAATTCCCTGTCTTTCTGTGTGATAGTGGTTGCTCTTCTAGCCTTAGGATTCAGATGTCTCACATGACTCCACAGGAAACACATGTCGTCATTGTTCTTCATATTGATGAGCCCACACTTTGGATTACTAATGTCCCCTGAAAGTTTCATATATGAACTACCCTTTAATGGTTTGTACATTGCGATGTTTACGTAATGACTCTCAATATTGAGTATAATCCAGTTTGAACCTAAGTTCTGGAAGGTTTCAATTCTAGACAATATTGTCAGTTGGTTTTGAGCAGCAGTACTTTCAATGTCCTCGAAGTTAGTTGCAGTACCAGTCTTAGATTTGAAGTAGACTGAGTCCTTCTTGGTTTTCCCGTCACCAATTTCCTTTGACATTCTCACCTTCAGGGTCTCTGTGTACTTCAACCCACCCATTCTCTTCAGCTCGTTCACAAGTATTCCTCTCACTACCTGTCTGCTTGCATTCATCTGGTTCAGAGGGTCCATATAATGAGGAGTTATCGAGTAAGTCACAGCGGCTCCATTTGCGGCTGTTTCAATTTTCCTGTGGAATGGCTTTTCAAGATCTGTTCCAAATGGATCGATTTCATGTTCCTTTGGTGTAACCACTATAGGCTGCTCCTTGACTTCCCTCGACATCCTTACAGGCTTACGGACCTTAGGAGGAGACACTGGTTTCCTAGTCCTAGGTTTCGGTACAGGTCTTTCCTTAGGAAGCTTAGTCCTAGGTTTCGGTACAGGTCTTTCCTTAGGAAGTATCGTTCT
>CACRXK020016180.1:0-11580 GCA_902702795.2 Paramuricea clavata | reverse complement strand
CGGCCTGGCGTCAAGGATAATGATTGGATAATATTTTTAGAATATGATGCATTAAGCAATTATACATTTTTTGCATTCTTTATCTGAACCAGGAATCGCCAACAAATTCACCAGAGGTTTTTCCTTTTTCTTCGCGCGTTTTCTCGCATTTCGCGTAAAAACCTCTGGACCAGGGTACAAAAGATCATGCTGATGAAGGAAAATAATTCTTTAATAAAATTCTGTACGTAGTCGCATATGCACTCCATAATATTTCACGCACCACGGTTCAGCATATGTGCAATTGAAAAGGCATTCAAATTTTAACAATATGCTTGATTTCTAAAGGTCTCCTTTTTTTTATACACCCTGTATTTCAAATAAATGTTTCAACAATACATCATATCCGCACAATAAAACGAATTAACCAATCACAACAGTCATTTCTTCTCGTTTCCGGTCAACGTGCGCGCGCATTGGTCTCACACGGCCTACCTGGGAACTAATCGACACGGGTTGTTGCTCTCGAAAAATTGCTGACACGACATAGCTAAACCTGCAGGATAACTACTCACGTGGATGGAACATGAAGCGTAACAAGCAGCAAGAAAAGCGAAACTGACCACAGAGGGGGGAAGCATGGGTGGAAAGCTCGACGCAGCTGATCGCGAATGCCTCGTTGCTATAACTCTTCATTAGCCAATTCAAAAAAGGTTGTCCCTTTGCACTAAGCCTTAGGTCCCAGTTACACGATATCGGATTCGTATCGGAGCAACATCAATTTAAGGTGTTTTCCAGTCTATTACAACTTTTCATATATGAAGTTTTTGTCATAATTTTAAGTGCCAAATTCACCTCGAAGCAGCAAAATTTGATGTCTTTCCGATGCGAATCCGGTATCGTGTAACTGGGGCCTTAAACTCTAAACCTTAAACTCTAAGCGCGCAAAGCTTAATGGGAGCACAAGTTTCAAGCTTAGTAGTTGAATTGCAGCTATTCTAAGTGCAGTCATGCGTAACATAGGGTTTAAAAGACTGAGTTGATATTCACTCGGGGTCAGTTTGTTAAACGAGACGCTCTTGGATATGGGGTTTGACCCAGCGGTATAGTGGGAGTGCAGTTAATAGTTCATATAGTCTTTAGTTTAGGTATATTGTAATCGTTTTTGTATTTCTTGTAAGGTAAACAATCATGGATTTGCATTGCGTGGGTGTGTTTCTTTTTCTTCCTTGGGGTTTGTTGCCGTTTCTTCCCGCCCGCCCCCTCCCCAAACGACTGGTACCTGCGCAGCTCTTAAGCCGGTTTTCCACTTATGAGTGGTGAGCACGGTGAGCACTGGTGAGCATGCGCTGTGATGCGCAGATTGAAAAGAGGTTTATAAATCACGTACTTCCGGGTGTATTCGCGTATCAACTAAAAAATTCGTCGCAAGTCAACTTTTTGACGTACTACGGAAGTACTAACCAATCAACATTCACGAAATTTTGAAATTTAAAAACGTTTTTAATACGTTTCGGTACGGTACGTTTGAAGTGGAAAACCGGCTTTAGGCTTACAGGCTCGCATTTCCCATAACTCTCTTCCCGTAAGCCTATGAAAGTATGGTTGCAGTTGGAATAGATTACAATGGTCGGGTCCCGACCATTGGAATGTAGGCCTGCGCAGAACGTATGCACAGAACGGACTTTACATGGTCTTTAATTCGCTGTTGAGGTGATTCATCAGCAATTGTTCTCAAAATGAGAATTTGCTGAAACTTCCCAGGGGTGAAGTTTACGATGTGCTCATAAAACGGAAAAAAGTTGGTATGGGGTCACCGAAATTGATCACAATTGACAAGTGCAATATGCCACCTAGCTTTCCCCCATACGGTTCCATCTTGACCCTTTTACGAGTTACAGGAACGATTGCTCAATCGTTATTGAATTTTTTAACAAGGATCCTACTAAAAATGTCTATCTAGTGATTATATATATAGGCCTACAAGAAAACATGCTATTTTAGCGAATCAAAACCATCGACGTGCATTGTCGTGGTGCAAAGATGTCTTTTCCCATCCGTCTCAGATGCTTGCTTCTCTCTGGGATTCTGCCCGAGTATAATGAATTAAATTTATTGGTCTTTACTTCGTAATCTGTTTGTCACGAGTGCGCCTGATTCATCTAGCCTTTATGGTTATTTCAGGCAGACAGAACCCATAAAATGTTGAACATTTGTCAAAAAATGTAAAATAAATTCTTGTAAAAAGTGGGTTCAAATAAATTGTTTTGTTTTTGTTGTTTACTTACAGCGGGAGGGAACACTTTTGCATACACTCTAAATGGTTGACTCCGTATTTGAGAGAGGGGCCTTGATAGAGGATTTATGGTTATTTATTCATTTATTCTCTTCCTTTCCAGGATATTTATGCTTAATACTAATTATCTAATGGGGTAGTGATATTTCACCTTGGATATATTTACAGTATATTGGGTGAAATGTTCCAAGTTAGATCTCCAGCTGTGTTAAAAAAATAGTTCACAAAATAAAAATGTGGAATTCTTTACACACACAGAAACAATATTCTTTACTTTCGAGACCATGCAGTAAACTAAATATGATTAATTCATCCATCCACAAATGTAAATAGAATTAATTAATGTCACTCTCCATTTCAGAGGATAATAATTGTTTTGCAGTTTGACCAGTTGGGGCAATTAGTCCACTTTATGCATGGTTCAATCCTTCCAGTTTCCGTAGGGAAGGCAAATATAAATGTTCACATGCGAGGGGCTTTGGGCCTAGCCCACGAACCCACCACAAGATGTTTCCCACCACCACCAAACCCACAATGGCGTTGGAATTCTTTGAGAAATATAATTTTCTTTCTTACGTATTTCATAATATGCCTATAGATCAGAGATTGCATTGCCAGTGGCAAGAAAAATGCATCCTGTAAGTGAATTCAAAGGATGACATTTGTAAAATTTCAATTTATAACATGTTTGTGTGCAATAATGGTTTGTGAATGTTGTTCCCCCAGGGTGGGGAATTGGATTTCTTTATTTGCCCGGGGGTGGGGAATTTTGGAAATAAAAATCATTTTGGAAATAAAAAATCTGCAAATCCCTGGGGGTTGCCAGGGGGGGGGGGGTGGTAACAGGAAGAATTGAATGTATGAACAGATGTGTAACTTCAGTAAACAAGTTGTCCCATGTTGGTGTAATGTACTCAGGTGAATATGATGCTTGTGATGTTACTCTGAGTGTATATCCACACCAGGCAGGCTTGAAAAATATGCCTGACCACGGTGGGAATCGAACCTATGACCTTTGGAATACTAGCCCAATGCTCTGCCAACTGAGCTACATGGTCTGGTCGGTTTGATCACATACTCGAACCGACCTGACCGCGTAACTCAGTTGGCAGAGCATTGGGCTAGTATTCCAAAGGTCGTAGGTTCGATTCCCACCGTGGTCAGGCATATTTTTCAAGCCTGCCCGGTGTGGATATACACTCAGAGTAACATCACAAGCATCAAGTTGTCCCATGGTGGCCATCTTCCTCGCAAGTGTCACTCATGTGATAATTTGTCAGTTGGTAATATGTCATTGCCTTCATGCTCTTGGAATGTTACGCCACGCCATCTTCTTAGCAAGTGTCATGTTGTGTACAGTTTAGGGAAATTTGAGGACATGAAGTCCTATGAAATTACACATCTGATATATACTTAATCTGTGGCCCTGTGTACAATAAGCACCATACTGGCATTGTTCAACAGCTGGTTGGTTGGTTGGGATCAACACCTGGTTCTCGTTACAAAGTTTCTGAATCTATCAGCGAGGTACTGATCTCCTGTACCTAGTATAATATCCTGAATTAGTCGATAAAAAGCTTCATCAATTGTGGACTTCTCATAAGAATTGCCCACCAAATGTTTAAGTCCCTTCTCCCGGGTCCAATCATCAACTTCAATTTGGCTTATACGTCGTGTGATGTCTAGATCAGTTTTGTTGCCAAAAACAATTTTATTCTGCCTGAACATTCTACCAACGTCCCTATATTTGTCACACATAGTGCTGAAGGAATCCAAGGATGTTATATCATAGACAAAAATACACCCATCTGGATTTGATAAGGATGATCTGAACTTTTCTACATAAATGTGCACTAAATCTTTTGAACCAATATACTTGTACTGAACAGCATGATCAGGCATATAATCTTGGCCAAAAAATGATTTAATAATAGAACTTTTCCCAACTTTATCGCCTCCACACACGGCAATAACCAGCTCCATCATTTAATATTGTAGACTTTTAGTATGCTCTCTGAACGTGTTTAATTTTATTTTTAGAAAATAAAAATACACTGTAAAAACATTCACAAAGTCCTGTCAAAGTTTCGATTCCTGTTCTATATCTGCGTCTGCCGGCATTGTTCAGCGGTATCTCTTCGCATTCAGTTCACATCCAATGAATCCAAGTGAATCCAATGTTCACATCACTCAGTGGTTCAACATCCAATGTTCATATCCCGCTGTTCTGAGCGGTCTTGTCAGTTCTGAGAATTCTTCTGCTGAACGTCCTTGGTGTTCTGAGAGAGAGTTCTCGTTGTTCTTAACTTCTTACTGGTCTTGGTGTTCTTAGTGGACTTGCCGTTCTTGGAATTCTTGGTTTCTGAGCGTTCTTGGTTCTCGCCTCACTTCACAAGACATAAGTTTGATAAAAAGTCGGAAAGAGAGTTACGTCAAATTTAACTTCTCATGTTAGTTGAAAGAACTACCTCCTCCGCAGGCCTTTCAAAAAAATAAAATTGGTGGGAAAGCAAGCCTTCGTCTCAAAATTCAACCTGCGAAAGGGCATACTCATTACGGGCTGTATGGCCTGCGGAGGACGTAGTTGAAAGAAAGCATCAGGAGAGATAAGAAATTGGGTGTAGTCGCTGGAAAAGTGGGCGTGGCTCGAACTTTTAAGTTAAAACTCGCCGAATTTCAGTCATACCGCTATGATACAGACACCCTCTCTAATTCGGACACAGGGAGGTGTTCGCGTTTTATAAAGGTTATTACGATCGATAACGTCACGTTAAGACCCACAACACATCTTCGTCATACTGCTTTATACAAGCCCCTCACTATTTGGATCGAACTCCTAGTCTCCTACAACATAATGCTGCACCTAAATAAGTACACAACGCGTGATGTTTGTGTAACTGGGAACGATTATCACCTGATTACGGAAGTGAGCGTAGTGAAGCCAGCCAGTAGGGGTGTGCTAAATTTGTGCTTGAAATATCTGTGAAGTAAACAATACAAAACATCATTGGAAAATTGTTAGTCCAACAATGTGGAGTCCGTTTGAACATGCTTTTAAATTAAGAAAATCTATATTAGAAGTTTGTCGGGACGTAGCCATGGGCCCATAGGAGGCTGCATATCCGTACGTATTAGAGAAGTGTCCGTAGGGAGGGGTTCGAGTGTAAAACTTGGATTCGATCATGGTGCATCACGACCAGTAATGACGTTATCAAACACTTCCGAACATTTTAAAAGCAGAACGTACAATGAATTTTAAACAATAAAATGGCGGCCATTTTGGTGCCAAATTCAATGAAATATGAGATTCGTTTGTTCAAATACCACCATGACGTATCATATTACGACGCGATCAACTTGCACAGTGCTAATTCCCAAACTTACTCTTTCATGGTGTAACCTTTAACTGTTCTGAAAGGCCAAAGGAAAATAATCGTTGTTTGTATGTCAAGACTCAATAGACCTTTCCCCTGTTGAGTGAAACTTTGATCTAGACAAGTCTGGACAATAATTTCATCACAGCTTGAAAGAGCATCACAAAATTAGTAATATTCCGAAGTTTCGTTAGCCTTAGTCGTAGTAATATAGCCTTGCGAAGTTTGCCGTTTTTCAGTCATTTTGCATTACAAACGGGAAATTGATAATCAGATGATCAAACTGATAATCAATTTCCCATTTGTAATACAAAATGAATGAAAAGCGGCAAACTTCGCAAGGCTATATTATCCGCATTTTACAACATTTCGCAACGAAACTTCGGAATATTACTAATTTTGTGATGCTCGTTCAAGCTGTGATGAAATTTTTGTCCAGGCTTGTCTAGATCAAAATTTCACTCATAAGGGGAAGGTCTATTACAGCCATCCTAACTTTGGCAGTTAGCGTGTATTACATTTCATTAATTTAATCACTATGTGCCCCATAAGGTGGTCAGCGTGTATTAAGCGGTCACTTACAAAACCCCTGAGATTCTTACAGGTTTCACTGTACAATTATTGCAATTTCTTAATATATGGAACAATACTTGCAATCTTTTACATGTGTTTTAAAAGTTCAATATATTATACCCACCAGATTACCTACAGTAGCTATTATAGATATACGTATTGTACTGATCATTACATGAATTGACGAATGTTATTCTTAATTTGGCTTAACAGGTACAAAATGTTGGTAGTAACTCTTGGTGATATCAGTCATAATATCTTGCATACATTCTGGTAACATACTGGTGAATGTACCAGGAGAACCACCATATAAAGTGAATGGTGGTACAACAGTTTCTGGAGGTAACACAGTATTATCAGCAATAGCACAACAATCTTTAAGAATTGAACGACGTCCAATAACACAATTTTTACCAATATGGACATACGATCCAACTTGCGCTGCATTGATAACACAGTCTTCTTCAATTAATACGTTATCACCAATATGTAATGGAAAGAAAGCCACACCTTTACTGAACTTTTTGAATGGTGGTCTGATTACTGATCTTTTACTTATAACACAGTTTCTACCAATTCTGACATTTGCGAGGTCACCACGTATGATACAATCAGACATAATGATAGTTTTGCCATTGAGTACAATATTCTGACTGCCACACAGTACTGACTGACGACTCACTTTGTTCCCAGATGCTGTTTCAATATATTCATCTTTGCTATAGGTCATGTCCTGCAGCTCCATTTTCAAATACACTGAAAAATTTAAATTTATACTTACTGCATGAAAATTACTGGATACATTTTTATTTAATCACGGTAGTTTCATCAATTGTAGATATAAGATATTTACATTAATTTGTTCTTCCTAAAAGCTGTGAATATTTAATATAGATAGATACACAATATACAGTATATATGCCATAAATATTATACTGTAGAAAGAGATCATATTTTTAGTAATGCACTGATGGGGTCTCTTTCATCACATGTGGAAGAGAATTTAAACGTTTTGCACAAGTAAAAGCAAAGCTTAGTGTGTTCGATTTTTTGGAAGCTATTTCAAAAGTTATTTTGGGCCGTCTCGGATGATACGTTTCTAACTGCATTACAATGTGTAATCCATTAACTTGCAATGCGCCCTAATTTCTTATATAATTTCGATATCAAATTACTTCGCAATATAAGGAATTTCCAAGGAACCTGAGTGGATAGTTTTGTTGGTTTGTATCTGGTTCACCTGCAAATCACGTCAACGCCAACTTTTTGGAAATTACAAGCCCGGAAATAACCATGTGATTGCCTGATGATGGGCAGATATATTTCTGTGAAATGCATGCCCAACTGAAAAATTAGTGAAGAAGCTTGACGGTGATTATTGGTATTGTAAGGTGAAATTAATGGGGTGTCTAGATCCCATTTCCCAGCCCACTCTTTTTCCAAATCCCATTTCCAAGCCATTTTTTTTTTTACCAAATCCCAGTAAAAGAATATCCCTGAGCAGGTATTTCACATATGTGCTGAATTTTAAAACTTACAATATGCAGCTTTCATAGCTCTTTATACCTCACGAAGTAAAATGTTTAATTAAAGTCATATACCTGTCATTTTCTGTCATATACTAGACATAATTAAACGCTCTGTCACATTATTGCGTATGAGAGAAACGTATGAAAAGCGTATGAAAATTAATGAAATAATTTTCATACGCACAAAATTACAAAAATCCTTTGAAATGCCAGCGTATAAGTACCGTACATCTGGCGTACCTCTAGCGTATTCAGCGTGTACCTGGAGTATGGTTATCATATAAACCATACGTCCGAATATACGCACAAGCATATTTAAAAAAATGTTTCTGTCTCGCCGGGCCTCGGCGTATGCCAGCGTATGCGACCGTGCTTGAAACGTATACAACCTATGCGTAACGTACCCCTAGCGTATGTCAGCGTATACCAGCGTATGAGTGATATTTTTCATACGCTGGCATACACTAATACGATGTGCAATAGTGTGACAGGGCCTTAAATCACTGACTCGCAATAATAGAAGAAAAATGACCTCAAGCCGGAAAAGAGCAAAATGCAGTCTTCCAAGACTTTTTTGACAAACTCACAGTCATTCTCCGTACTTCCCTTGAAGTTATTTAAACTGTGAAATGATCAACTACAACTGCCTTTTTAATGGTATATGGGTTTTCCCACTCCTATTTTACTACGGATTTATACAAGCATTTTAGTTTACTACCATTTTTTCTCAGAAGATTGAGTTTTAGTAGGAGAGCACTCCCCCACTTCCACCAAAACACTATTCAATGATCAAGTGCTTTATTCCTTTCACAATACACCCTTTCGATAATTACGTCACGTCTAACACTGTTTTCAACTTAGGACCACCTTAAATGGAAAGGATTTCAAGTTTTTTTCTCATCGGCTATGCACAGAGAAGCAGAACATCCTTCTTCAACACATGCACAAAAAAATTTGGATTTTGATCAATAAATATGGAAATAAGCATTAACACGAGAACGAGGCTCCAGGTCATGACCTGGAGCCTCGTTTTCGTGTTAAAGTTTATTTCCGCATTTATTGGTCAAAATAAATAATTCTTTTTCATGCATGTGTTGAAGAAGGATGTTCTGCTTCTCTGTGCATAGCCAATGAGAAAAAACTACTTGAAATCCTTTCCATTTAAGGTGGTCCTAACTTGAGAACAGTGTAGTTGTGACGTAATTATTAACAAAAGGGTGTATTAATTATTCACATTTGCCACAATTTCATAACAATAGCAGAGAAGATTGATTTTCAAAACTCAATTGAATATATTGAGCCTACTAACTGTATACCATTAGCAGAAATGTGCTTGTATTAAATCTCTGCATTTTTGTTTCTGTCATTCCCAAATGTTCCCAGTCCCAAATCTCATTTTCCCAGTCCAAAAATAGGCAAATTTCATTTCCCATTTTATCCCATCAGGAACCTCTTTTGACACTTTGTCAGCTTGCTTGCTTAGTTAGGCCAATGGAAGTAAGTTGTCAGCTTATTTTACTGTGACCTAGCTAGCTGCCTAGTTGTAGTTTTCTGCTGTGGCCAATTACAATTCATTGATTACTTTTCAAGCAACAACTGCTATTTGGTTCTTTTCAAATTTCTGATAAATTGACTGGACACATAAACAGAATAAGGTACGTATCACACTGAATTCACTACCAGAGCATGCAATTAATATTTTCTTCTCTTAGTCCACCAACATACAAGAACCTTAGCGTTTGATAAGACTTTCTTACATACATTGCTAGTGCTCAGTGTAACACTGTATACAGCAACTCAAGGTGCGATAAGTTGATACACTACCTTTCTTTTGCTCAAGTTTGCATCAAAAATTTTAATTAATTACTCAATAAGCAAATACTAATGAGTAGAGAATACTGTTTAGTTTAGGCAGCTATATTATTATTGTAGTATGTATATGTAATAAGTTCTTTGTATGTTTGCATGGTGATAAAACATATAAACACGTAAATTAATTACTGCAAAGTTTTCGATCCGTAAGCTCGGATCTTCATCAGTGCAATATGACATATTATTAGCACTGATGAAGATCCGGGCTTATTGGATCGAAAGCTTTGCAGTAATAAATTTACGTGGTGTTTCCACAAACAAAACTATTATAGTATGTATATGGTTTTTGTCTATTATAATCAGCTTTCTTGCCATTCAAATTACAATATACCACTCCTCGAAAACGAGGTCGGCATTCAGCAATCCCGACCTAAATGCCGATCTATCAACCTCCCAGGTTGGCAAACATTCGTGTGAATGCGTGATTTTACTAGAGTTCCAAGACATGGAAACAGATTTAAAAAAATGCCGAGACGTGCCGACCAAGGTCAGATTTAGGGCAGTATTTTTTTGCCAACCTCAAATTTGACGGTTTTCGAGGGCTAAATTACAAATGTGGATAACAGGATATATACAGTAGTTATTGTCAGTAGTGAATCACATTTCTTGTTCAGTAGTGGAAGTTGTAGCTGACTACACTTTTCGAATACTAGCTGTAGCGAACTTCAATGAAAAGTTCCTGCACATAAATAGGCCAGTGTGCAAAGTTTGTATCGCACAACTGAGATATCGGACACACAATTTTGATGTTTTCTATATATTTGCTATTAAATTTTCGAAATCTCGGTTGCACATTTCCAAACTTTCCAGCAAGGTAAATAGGGTTTTTCAGGTTCCATCGATCAGCTGTAGTGCAGGTCATCTGATTATGAATGCCAACCTGTCAGACATAAACCATGGCAGCTCATAGCTGATAGCTTGTTAGTTTTACCATTAAAGTCTAACCCTTCCCCCTTGAAGAATATTAACACTGTCATTTGACATGCAGCTAGGGTATAAAAGATCATTTAAATACTCATTTAAAATTTTAAATACTCATTCTGATTCTCAATCTATCTAAATTTTATATACTTTTAGTAATAAATTGCTGAATTGAATTACAACTATGTTTCCTATTAACATATAGCAACTAATATACTCACCAAACTCCTGGCAAGTTATGCTTCGAAATTTAAAAATATTTTTTGGAAAAAGATATTGAGATCTATCTCTTCTTTCACACACCTTTTTTGTTTGCGAGCCTGCGATCTTTTTTAAGAGGCACTTGATGTAATCAACATTGAATGTCCGACAAACTGTTGACAAAACTGTGGGTACGCTGTGTCTAGCAAAATTTTTTTTCGTTCGCGCCAAAATTAAAAAAGATGGAGGACAGTAATGAGACGTTGGTCCCTGAGAATGGAGCCGCAAATGACTGTGAAATGGCCCAATCCGAAGCAGATGAAGCCCAAACAAACGAGCAAGCAAAGACTGAAAGGTTGATGATACATAAAATGGTGAATGAGAACTTTAAATCGTACGCTGGAACACAGGAACTTGGCCCATTTCACAAGGTACTACATTATTATATTAAAGTGTACTTTTAAGACTTTTACATTGTTTATGCGACAATGCACCCGATATATTTACTTTTAGGGTGAGGAACATTTCCTTTGGTTACACTGGTTCCAAAAATTTATTTTCTTGTTTTTGTTTTGATATTTTCCTTGCCTTGTGAGAATATTTTGACTCTGAAAGTCAATATTTGAACCCTCGTTCCGCAATTGGGGACTTGTTTAAAATCTTTATATCAAGTTTGCAATTGCAGGGTAAAATTGTTGATGGCCCCTAAACCTGTGGTTGAAAGTGGTCAAAGTACCACCAATTTCCAGGCAAGTATTGTTCAGTCGGTAAAGGTTCATCTGATTGATCTGAAGATCAACTGGTCCCAGGTCAGACTGCATCCTTTACGAAACAT
>CACRXK020016179.1:0-11581 GCA_902702795.2 Paramuricea clavata | reverse complement strand
GCCGCATCAGACTAAATTGAAAGCAGGTGTCACTTACATGGAATCTTTTAACTTCAGTGATTTTATCTTTAATTTTAGGCTGTTCCCTTGCAAATTTACTTTTGAAATAAAAATTACACTTAAAGATTGATTGGAATGAAACAAAAAAGTAATAATTTACGTTGATGTCCTTTGCATGGGCTAATTGTGATTCAAATTCGTAATGAAATACTGTAAACATTGTCGATTAGATTTTTGGATCAACAAATGATTCAAAACGCTTATGCATGATGGCATGATTTCTAGAGTATACACAACGGTTCATTCAGGCTCAAAGACACGCTTTTCCTGATGAGTAAACTCAGTTAGTCAATCCTTTGTACATAAATTCATTCTTTTAGCAAGAATAAAAATTTGATATGCCGTTTTATGCTAATTTTTAACCTTTTCAGAAATGGTAGTTCAATTTCAAAACGCCAATGGTCCAGCTCTGTCAACGCGCGGAAAATTAAATGTTATATACTGCGATTGTGATTTTTAATAAAAAACGTTTTGCAATCAGGGATTGAATTACACGTTTTTACATTATATGAAGTTAATTAAAATAAGATACATATTCAAAATAAGCTATATAAGAAAATATAAAATTATTAAAACGTTAATTTCAAACTACGAATAAGTTCTAATTGCATATGGGATAAAACTATTTCTAAACCGTTCAGTTTTAGCTTTAATATAATAGATATAGATTTTTGGGGACACCCGGTATATTGTTGATATTTTTTTTAATTATTTCGTTAAATATTACAACGCAGAGATTATAACGTATAAATATTCCGTATAATATTCAAAATATATAGACCATTCAGAGTTTGGGCCACCTGTGGACTGATAACTAAATAAATATTAACCGCTGTCCAAACATACTGGCTCACTACCACATAATGATGCAAATTATGAATGCACCGCGTATAATGCTCGAACCACCGCGTATAATGATGTAAGCACCGCATATAATGCCGAAAGCACCGCGTATAATGCTCGAACCACCGCGTATAATGCTAGAACCACCGCATATAATGATGTAAGCACCGCATATAATGCCGAAAGCACCGCGTATAATGCTCGAACCACCGCGTATAATGCTAGAACCACCGCATATAATGGTGTAAGCACCGCATATAATGCCGAAAGCACCGCGTATAATGCTCGAACCACCGCGTATAACGATTTAAGCACCGCGTATAATGCTCGAACCACCGCATATAATGCTAGAACCACCGCGTATAATGTTGAAAGCACCGCGTATAATGCTCAAAGCACCGCGTATAATGCTAGAACCACCGCGTATAATGGTGAAAGCACCTCGTATAATGCTCAAAGCACCGCGTATAATGCTAGAACCACCACGTATAATGGTGAAAGCACCGCGTATAATGCGAAAAGCACCCAACAAAATGTCGTTTGATCACTTAAGACAGCTATGGCTTTCCATATGACTGGGACGCAAATTTATGCATGATTGTTTTGTCTGCGATAATATTAAATGGTCACCGCTTTTCACAATGTTCAAAGCATTCCGTTTGAAAGTTTTACTAGACTCTAGACTCAATTCGCGCCATAGCCTTATTAGGTTTGTATATTTGTCGATACGTATATTCGACGAAATTGATTCAAGAAAAAACAAGGTAGAAAAACGAGACATCCGTAATGTCCCGTAATCATGTGTCGATCCGAAGTTCCGAGGGTGGGATTGCTTTCGTAATTTTTTTTGCATCAAACATGTACGGATCGCATGCAACCTGATCACTGATTCATACTGTGTTTCGTGTGATCACAGTAGTCAGTAGTAGCGATAAAACGCAAACACTTCGGTCATTTATACTGATGATCAGATGATGTGCCATCCACTGCAGCTCTGCCGGACAACGGGCTTCAATGCTTCATTAATTAAGGCTAGAATTCTTAGACAGTACCGAAATGTTAGGCATCACATATTGTTATTAGGCTAGTATAGGCTATACATATTTTTTCGAGATGTTATTTAGTATAAGGGAACCAGGCTAAATTCCCGCTACATTTTATTTCATATGGGGAACCGGCTTGCCTAGATTTCAATAGCCTTTGTTCCAGCCGACTACTCATTGTGTGTACCTAAGATCTCAGTTGGATCCTCCGACATTGCCGGACTCAATCTCAACATAACTTGAGCGAGTAAGCCGACAACTCTGGCAACCCAACAAGCTGGACTGGAAATCGTTTCACAATGCATGCGCATGCTTTATTCTAATTAAAAACGTCTAAAATATCCGAGCGGGAAGCAAACGGAACGAAAATGCACCACTGCAGCTGTTTCCACCAACCAAAAATGTGCCTCCTGTTCTAATGTAAAAGGCCTTGGCATAGTGTCTTTGGATTTCTATCTGTGCCTCAGCAAACCTAACTTGTTTCGTTTCCTCGTCAATATTGCGTGGGAATTTGAAGGTGAGCCAACCCATCTCAGTGGCCCAGCAAGTGATGACACCTTCTTTCAGCGCCAGCTCGGTTCATATAGCACTTCAAGACTTCTGTGACGCAGGCTAGGTTCATAGCATCTTCAAACTTCCAAAATACAACTTATATAAAGGGTGTATATAATATAACTATTCTAAGACATAAGGCACCCACACATAAGACTGATGGAACAATTAATACTTTCAACACCGTCCTGAATTGTTTCAGTGTTTGGGCTCCACCTCAAATCAAGCTCATGCAAAAATCTTTTATGTCAGCCTCCGCTGTTCTTCTTCAAATTAATTTAAACTTTAATAAATCTTTCTCCTCCCCGGCGAGGTCCACCTAAGGGCTGCTTTATGAATCCTGTTCGGCCTCATTGTTATTGCATATGTCCCAGATCAAGATCATTTGAGCGGTCTTTTCTTTTAAGTATTTTCTCTTAATTTTTATACCATGCAGGCATTATAGCTGTCAGTTTCTTGTAGAGTTCGCAGTGAGAAATATACGCAGAGGGCCGGGAGATAATATACTGCATGTTTGACTATATATCCTGGTTTTCTTTGTTAGCATTCTTAACAGAGACTGATGTTTACCATACTTATATCACTCTTTGTCTTTGCCAATTCGCCAGTAGAAATGGGAGATTTTCAGATTTTGAAAAAGGATTAAAAGGAAGTAACAATTTGGACACTAGCTTACTCGGACTTTGTCTTTGAACTTCAAAACAATGTATAATTAAAATTTTAAACGCTGTCGGTTTCCAATCTTAATGTCTGAGATTTCAACGCCGCAAAGAGAAGTCTGCGCGTATAAGTTACAAAGCATGACATAACATTAGTATATCTGTAGCTTTTGTGAATGGATCTACTTAGAGAAAATATGCATTAAAGCTAATTAATTAAAATTAATCAGATTTTTATTTAGTTCTTCAGCATGTAGCATTTATTTATTTCTTTCTTTCCACTTCAGCTATAAAACGTTTTGGAAGTTGCTTTTGTTTAACCACCACTGCCATATAAGTCAATCAATACATAAGTATACTTTCCAATTACCCCCCCCCCAATTCCCCCGGAGGTAGTGTTTGCTTAAATGCCATAGAACTATATTGCTGGCAGTTGCCGTGTATTAATTCATACAAACTCAGATCCCTAAGAATAGCAAGATTAGGCCAAAAACGTGGGCACGTCTCATGGCAATGCTGGAATGAGTTAATTGAATTGATAAGTGCTCTCAAGCTTGTTAGTAAATTAAATAGTTGTCATGTCAACGAAATCACTTGCGCACAGCCACTGTGAGCCACAGGCAATAAAACATTTTTCGAGATACGTAGTTTTTTTTGTGTGTTTTTTTTTTATTTAATAAATAATACGTAGTTCCCCATCTATTTTGTTCAGTTTGGAACATATATACATGCAATGAGCCTGCTACACAATTTAACAATTCCTGCTAAAGTATCATATTAGCCTTATTTCATATTGACATTAGCCTTGTTTCATATTGATGTCGAATATGGAATATCTCATTTTCGTATTTTTGCACAAGTGAACATAACAAATCCTACAACAGTGATTACTCAAATTTGACGTATTAAGCTGTTATATTCACCTACAGGCGAATATAACAAAACCGAAATTTTCAAAATGGCGGCTAGCCGTTTTGTGGAAGTTATACTGATAAAGAAATAAGCGAAATTAAAATAAATTCAGTCCCAAAAAACATAAAAATACTAAATTAAAACAATTATTCGCCTCAGGCTCGGTGATTATTGGGGAATATTCACCTCGACTTCGTCTCGGCGAATATTCCCCGATAATCACCTCGCCTTCGGCGAATAATTGTTAAATATTTTTTATTTGTGCACAGCCGCTAGTGACATTTTTATTTCCTGCAATCTGATTGGCTGCGTGATCGGGCAGCTTTTTACCATATATTGACCGTGCATGGTCCAAAGGGCTACTTTTTAGCGATATAATAGGCTGATATAATAAAACAGTTATTTTCCACTCATTCTAGTCGTATGTGGCTGATATCCCACTTCATACGCGACTCGATCGAGTTCGCAGAATAACTGTTAAATATTCCTGCTTAATTGTAAATCATCATGACTGTCATCTGTGGAGCTACTATAAAAAATTCCTCATATAATTTACAGCAGTTCACTGAACAGCTTCAACTAAACTGACTAAACCATCTAGACAAATGATTACTCCCGTAGTCTTGAAAGAAAGATGTGTTGCCACGACAACAATCTAAAACTTTGGCTCTGGATCAGCTAATGATGTACTACTTCGCCAAGTTTCGATTTTGAGAAGATTAATTTCAAGAACAACAACTAATGACGCAATCAATCTTCCCCAGTCTAAGTTTACATAGCGATAATGATGATTGTTTTGTTTTGTGGAAATAATGCGATCTAATTTGACAACGCCAAAGCTTTCGATATGTAAAAGCCTGGGTCATCATGTATAATTACCGTATTTTCTCTAATCAGTTTGATTTTTCATAGTGAAAATAAGTTAATTTTGGTCTAGTATAGGCTACTCGCCTGTTGGCGTTCGTAGTTTTTGAACGTCATCTTAATTAAGCTGTAACGCACGCATAAGAAAGCTGATTGATTAAAAACGGGATAATTTATTAAAAAAATAAACACGGTCACGGTATTATAAGACCAGATGTTATTGTTCTTCTTTCCCAAAAGCTTATAATCGTTAATTTCCCAGATTAACCTGAATTTAATCATTTCAATTCAGTTCCTTCCCGTTTTCATAAGGAAAAGAAAAATAAAACTTCGTGGGAGAAATAGCTATAGTTGCCTGGTTGGATCTAATCCCACATTCATATATAGTATATACGGAACTGTTTGGGGGAACAGACTCAGTGTTTAACAAGTGTGTCAATTTGCTCAAACATTTCTTACAAATCCTTCAACTGAACTTAGAATTTACCAGTGCAAAATTCCTACTGTGATCACAGAAACTTTGAGTAGTGTATACCAGGGCTTAACAAAGACAAAAACGCTTCTCAAATGATAAATATTTTATTGCATATTATTACGTGCTAAGCAATACAGATGGTTTGATGCGGATTAAAGAAAAAAAAATGTGCTTGTGCGAAATTGCTCAGTTTTCCATACACGGTAGTTCTCGTATTTTTAACCGCTGATTTGATGTAAAATGTGACCGTGCACTACATGTCTCCCAGCCTGTGCTTTTCCACTTCCAGCCGATCCATTCAACTGTTTCAATGACCGTTGTGCCTGCAATAAGAAAAATTGAGAAGAGTGTTTACTTGTAAATTTCAGAATACGTTATAACTGACCTTTATATCTAATTGCCACCCAATTAAACAACCTCTGTATGCAGTTTATCAGTGGTTTATGGAACTTTGGCCTCTAAAAGGCTTGTGCATAATTCGCTGAGTTGACTGACTGGTAACTATTCAATAGTTGGGTAACCATTCTCTGTACATACAGTGAAGCATTATTCTTACTTAAGAGTTTCCAAAATAGTCAATATTTATCCTATTTGGCATGGTTAATTTGATTTCCTTATTATTATTCTTTTCCGCCGCAAGGTCAAGGATTTAGAATTTACTGGACTAAACTAATGATGACATATCCTAATTGAACATTCATTCACTATAAGACTATTTATCATGCTGTCGAATACATTGATTGGCGACAGAATTTCTGAGAAACGCGTTATCTTTCAATTCTAACATAATATTAGGGGCGGACCATTAGAAATCCCAGGAGGGGGGGGGGTGGTATAAAATTTTTGCGGCACTTCCTTCATTTTAGGTGGCAAACGTTTAAAGCTAAACTGGAAACATACACGGCATGTACTAGATTGTCAAAGAGCCTACAAACTTTCCCAAGATTACTTGGATTGAGTTCCAAATAACCACTCTCATTTTAACAGTCTTAATACGAAAAGACATCTTTGGCTAACGAGCGTTTGTTTATACAGGGCCGTCACGAAGAGGCTAAAGCAGGGGGGGGGGGGTAGCATTGCATTTGGCGACAAAATTTCAATTGCTAATTAATATTTCTTTTTCCGAAATTATTGATGTAAAAATATTCCATCTTTCGTTAACTTTCGAGTTCGTTCAATTTTTCGGCAATGTTTTCGTAAATTTATCCGCAATATTTATAATTTTTTGCTGTAATTAACTTTACTATGTTACTTTTTAATCAGTGCCACTCAAATACTTTTGCTGACTACGAAAACAATTTGCCGACAAAACAATTATTTTGCTGACATGATGTTTTCAGGGGTGTCACCCCACATCTCCATAGCGACGGCCCTGTGTTTATACCCAATTCACAACTTTAGATAACTCCTCACATGCCTAATTATCATTGTTCTAGTATACAAAAGCATAGAATAGAACAAAGGTAACTGTAAAGCTTTAGAGTTATCTGCATAATTAGTGAATAACTCGTATACAGTAACAATACGTAAATGGCTACTTTCGTTCTATTCTATGCCTCTGTAAACTGTAAACTAGAACAATAGAATAACTAGGCAAGTGAGTTATGTAAAGTTGTGAATTGCGTATAGCAACGATGTAAATTATTCATCCTGTAAATGTTCCCGTGGGACTGCAAAATCTGAATAGTGTCGTGTAGGTTTATATGTAATGACCAGATGGTTACAGTTGGTGCGCAATCCATGGAACGCTAGATACGCTTAAAAAATCATCCCTTGAATTAATTATACATTTAATTAAGCGTGCACAGTTTAATCGTTTCATGATGTTAATTCTTGTCACGAAGCACTACTGGACTAAGATAATACCAAAACTCTTTAATTATTTCTTTAATTACAATACTCAACAACGATTAATCTCCACGAAATACATCTCACAATTTCACCTTAACTCTACAATATCTCACTTCCATGCGGTTCTCTCTCCTCTAAAAACACATACACTAAAAGGCGCTAAAACACATACACTAAAAGGCGCTTCTCTACACTCCCCCCACCTAAAATCAACTTGATTACTGACTATATCAGTTCACTGGTTAACTCAACACGAAAGTAGGTATAAAATAGTTCAAATCAACAAAGTTCATGCAACACTTCCATTACTATAATAGTGTTTAACTTATCTGTTCACAGTGTTTAATAATCCAACACAGGTACTCCATAACGATCGGGTTGTCTTCGATTCTGTCTTAAGTTATAACGTAAATTTAATGGTTCTGCTTGATCATCGATTCCACGTGGTGCTAAACGTACTCCAGCACGCTCATTAATAAGTTCAATCGTAGACTCATCCGAATCAGAACTTAGCATGTCTTCCGATTCCTCACCCAATGGATTAGCAACTGTTTCTACGACAAACCGTCTTAGATTATTCGCATGTACAACTTTACGCTTTCTGCTTTCCAATGACTCTATCTCGCAATCGTTCTCTCGAATGTTAACAATGATGTAAGGACCTGTATACTTTTCATCTAAACCTCGCGCTCGAAAATTCTTTAATAGAACAGTGTCCCCCATGTAAAACCGCTTGTTTTGTTGTGCTCGATATCGTAAATCATAACTACGTTTCTGCTTCTCTTGCGCTTTCTCGATCCTTTTAGTAACCAATTTCCGGAGAATATCTTGTCTCTTCTTTAACTCTTCAACATATTTGGCTGGACCATGTGTTGGGCTAGATACCAGTTTTTCTTGATCCGTTCCAAATGGCAATCTCACTTCTCTACCATATAACATTTCGAATGGTGTCACACCCGTAGAGGATTGCGTACTAACCCGATAAGCCAGTAACGCATGTGGCAGCTGCTCGTCCCAATCATTTTTCTCTTTGTTTACTCTCATTCTCAACAAGGATTTCAAAATACCATTAAACCGCTCGCATAACCCGTCTGTTTGGGGATGGTAGGCTGTAGTCCGTCTCTTTTCAATTCCAAACATTTCACATAGACTTGCAATCACTTTGGACTCAAAATTACTGCCTTGATCTGTTAGTAGGACTGAGGGCATTCCATGTCTAGCAAAGATGTCCTCCAGGGCTCTCGCAACTGTAACTGCTTCTTGATTTGGCAATGCTACTGCCTCTGCGTACTTTGTGTAGTAATCAACGACTGACAAAATGTATTTGTTTCCTTTACTAGTTGTTTTTAATGGACCAATAATGTCTACACCAATCATATAAAATGGTATGGGTATCACTTCGATTGGCTTCATCGGACTCCGCGGCCTAGGTACTGCTTTATTTTTGGAACAAACTTCACAATTTCTACAAAATTCTTCAACAGCTTTAAAGAATCCAGGCCAATAAAACTTCCGTTGAATCATCTCAAACGTTTTTGCAACGCCTAAATGTCCAACTTGACAGTGGGCTTCTTTCAGTATGTTAGGAGTTAGATAGGTAGGTACCACAATTTGCTCTCGTTCCTTTGCTGTCTTATCAGTCCACTTTCGACATAAGACATGATTTTTGACAACCAATGAATCAAAATTCTTGTATAATGTATCTAGAGTTACACTCACATCAACCGGTTTTTGATCTGGTCTAGAACCACTTTGCACCCATTCTTTAACCAACTGAATATCCTCGTCGAACGTTTGCATGTCTTCAAACTCTTGCCAGGTTGACATCGAAACCAAGATAGTGTTCACAGGTGCACGAGACAAGGCATCCGCATGCTGCATTTTCGTGTTAGGTAGGTGTTCTATCGTATAGTCATATTCTTCCAATTTTAAGATCCAACGAGCTAATTTACCATTTGGATGTTTGATGTCTCGAAGCCATTTCAAAGCCTTATGATCAGTATATATGGTGACCTTTCTCCCATATACATATGGGTGAAAGTATTGTAAAACCCAGACCACTGCAAATGCTTCCTTTTCTGTTGTTGTCCAGTTCTTTTCAGCACCCGAAAATGCCTTAGATGCAAAAGAAACCACTTTTTCTTCCTCATTTTCATCCTTTTGGGTCAGCACTGCGCCTATGCCCACATCACTCGCATCCGTATACAATATATAGTCTCCATTTAAGTCAGGAAATGCCAAAACAGGGGCAGATATAAGTTGTTCTTTCAGTTGTTCGAACGCTCGTTGACAGTTCTTGTCCCAATCAAAGCGGACACCTTTTTGCGTCAGACGATGAAGAGGACCTGCAATGTCACTGAAACCAGAAATAAAACGCCTGTAGTAAGAGGTCATACCCAGGAAACGTCGCAACTCAGTGAGATTCTGTGGGGTAGGAAAAGCACGGATTGCTTCAACTTTGGTCACATTTGGGGCCAGACCAGCAGCAGAAACGGTAAAACCCAAGAAATCCACACTTGGCTTCGCAAAACTACACTTGGACAACTTAAGTCTCAATCCATCTTTGTCTATAGCCTGCAAGACATCGTCCAAATTCTCCAAATGTTGGTCAAACGTGCGACCCACGACCAAAACATCATCTAAGTAAACCAGACACTTGAGTGGCAAAAGACCATTCAACACAGTAAGCATAAGTCGCTGGAACGTGGGCACAGCATTCGTTAGGCCAAAGGGCATACGCAGGAATTCAAAGTGACCACCCCCTGGGATCACGAAAGCTGTTTTCTCCTGACTAGATTCGTCAACTGGAACCTGCCAATATCCCGAGGCTAGGTCGAGTGTCGAAAAATACTGATGACCAGCTAAGTTATCCATCAAATCAGCAACCTGGGGAAGTGGGAAAGCATCTTTCACTGTGACATCATTTAGTTTCCTGAAATCAATACAAAACCGCCATGTCCCATCTTTCTTTCGAACTAAGACTATAGGACTTGACCATGGTGAATTACTCGGCTTAATTATGTTGTTTTCCAACATTTCTTCTACTTGGTCTTCAACAACGGTTCTCAGAGAATTGGGCAGTCTTCGAGGCAGTTGTTTAACAGGTACGGCATCGCCTGTCTCAATCTTATGCTCTGCTAGTGTGGTTACGCCAAGTTCACTAGAATTTTTTGCGAAAATATCTTGGTGTTTATTCAACAAATTTTCCATCCTCTCTCGCTCCTCACCCGACAGATGCTCTAACTCAAATTTGATCTTATCCTCAGCAGATGGTGTACCACACTTTGAATTAATAAATGTTGGGTCTCTTAACTCATCACCAACTTGCTGAAGGTGCCCAACCGTCATGCCCTTGTACAACTTAATAGGTGATGTCCCTGGATTAATAATCTGGATGGGTACCCTCTGTTCTTTTGGCTGTACAATAACTCTTGCTACAAGAACACCTTTCTCGGATAAATTCATATTAGGCTCTAAGATGCTTTCATTTAAAGTGGGATTTCGGACCCTGGCAGTTTTGAAAACTTCATGTTTCGCCGGAACAACCAAATCCTCATCTAGAACAACGCCCAGGGGATCTGCTATGGTTGAATCAAATAAACACAAGGGTTTTGTGGTACCATCTGGGAATTTCAAAACCATTTCAGCCATATCGACATTTACTTTATTAGTTACTAACCAATCTAAACCCAGAATAATTTCAGACACCATTTCATTAGCCACATAAAAGTCATGAGATGACTTGTTGTTTTCATCAAATTGCACATTCAAGGTGGTTTTGCCCAAAATCCCAATGGGAGAATTGTTAGCGGCTTCTGCAACAATATCGGATGGAAATAATGGGGTATCATCCAGTTTAAGAGGTTGCCACTGGTCTTTACTAACTAATGAAATAGATGCGCCAGTGTCAACTATACAAAGTTTGTTTTTCCCATTAATAGTAGTCTCGACCATAAGGGTTTTCTTCTTACTCGCTGAAGAAACGGTAGACAGTCTGATTTTTGAATCATTTTTCTTGGGGCTTTCACCATCTCTACTAGAACCCATACCTCCCTCCAACTTGGCATTACAGAACTTTGCAATATGGCCACTATTCCCACAACGATAGCAAATGGTCACGTGTCTATCCATTTGCCAATTCTTATCATAACCTTGGAGCTTAGTATTAACTGGTTGTTGATTAGCCAAGGGGCAGTATTTTGCCAAATGTCCTGGCTTTTGACATGAATAACATAACTTAGTTTGTGGACGTGCAGTATTATTTTGCCTGAAGTTGTTCATAGTAGGGCACTGTCTGGACACATGACCAAATCCATTACACG
>CACRXK020016178.1:0-11581 GCA_902702795.2 Paramuricea clavata | reverse complement strand
ATAAATAATAGTTACTTGCAAACAGAGAGCGCAGTGGCGGAAATCTCGGTGGGGCGGGGGGACGGAAATTTTGATCTATAAAAGGGCTAAAAACAGCCTTTTCGAGTGCAAATGGGGGGAGGGGGTTATCGGAAATTTGAAAGTTTTGTCGGAAATTTAGAAGGCTTCGCCCCCCCGGATAAAGTGAATTTCCGCCACTGAGACAGCGGCTACAAATTGGTCAAGAACGACAATTAAATAGCCTTTTAAAAACAATAAAAAAGATCACTTTATTGATTTTAATTACATTCATTCAAATATTAAATAATTACATTTTAATATACGTTCGTGTAAAGAATAAAAAACATAGTCAAGTAAACAAGTATTGTCGCTGTCAAAGCTGTTGACAGCACTTAATAACTTAAACATGATTAAAAACGATAGTAAACGTGATTAAAAACGTCGCGAGGAAATATTTTTTTAAAAGGACAAAGTAAAATTAAAATATCTTTAATACCTTGGTATCAAAACAGTCAAACAGATACAACTTATGCTGTATTATACTTTGTGCTTTAGGTCTTCGCTTTCTAAGTTAGCAAAGCGTTGTCGTCTCTTTTTTTAATATTAAGTATTGATATATAGCTAGCGTGAACACCAAACGTGATTGGCTGATTTGTGGTCACGTGACTTCAGATAAATGCAATGTTTCCCGCCGGGCAACAAGTGAAAAATTGTTGCCCGCCCCGACCAGCCACGTACATAAATACTGAAAATGGAGGCGCAACTCAGATAATGAGAAACTACGATTTTCCAAGTTTGTGTTCAAATAAATAATATAAAAGAGAAGAAAAATACACAACAGGCAACAGGATATGCTGCTGAAACCGTTTAAGTAGGTTCTTTTAATTTTAAACTCGTTTACACTATAGAGTTTTCGTCACGAAATACAATTGTTGTATGAATGTTGTTGAAGTTGATTTTTGTTCGTTGCTACTAGTTTTGTTTTCCCTCTAATCTTAATGTTTCCCTCGACTTCGTTTCGGGAAACATTGAGATTCTCGGGAAAACAAAACTAACTAATTCCCTCGGGAGCAGACATTAAGTGTATATTGTTTGTATCTTGTCTTTTAATTAAATTAAACTCCGGCGCAACCCACGCAACCTGCGTGAAAATTCCCCGTGTTTCTATCGAGTTATAGAAACACGGGTTTTTTGAGCTTTTGACCAATCAGCGCCCGTGTTTTTAAAAGGCTATTTTATAAAGCTAGACACCTAGCTTTACCACTTGTTGTGAAGTAATTGAATCGACTTGCCTGCGGAAATTAGGATTTTTGCAAGACGAAAGTTAACGCTCAAAAATTTATCATTCTAAGACAAGCGAACTAGCCCGCGTTCAGCGTACAGTGCTATAAAATTTGCTCTGCTATAGACAAAAATAGAAAAATTTAACGGCTACAGAGTTAATAACTATAAAGCGATATAGTCTGCATTTTGGCATTTCGTTATCAATTTTTATGCAATATGACTTGTGGGTGCATTCGTTTTTATATTTGCATCGTATGTTATGGGTCAAGTTATATGCAAGCCAAACTATGTCGTTCAGTACAAACAGGCGCAGGTATTCAGCACGGCTAAATTGGTTACGAACTACTTGTATATAAAGAGTAAATTTGTAATAAGGAGTTTTCGAACCATCTCAAAACATATCTTCAATATCATTGGCTCTTTCAATGGGCTTTTCGATAGACATGCATACAATAACTTTTACATTTTTAATTACTGCGGCGCACAAGCCTGTCAAATTTATAGGTTTCTAGTACATTCTCCCATGCAATAGGGTTTTTCACAAAGTACTTATACCATTCCCATTCATATTCCTCGTTCACATTCCAAGTTCCAATCCCCCATTTCCCCCATTTCCCTGTTCCCTATTTTGGAGATAGTCAAACCAAAGTGGATTTGAGTGGATCATTCAAATATGGCCATCATTAGATAAAGATGGATAGTTTAAGCAAAATTACATAACAGCCAACCGGCTGAATTGCGTAATTTGAATATTGCATGTGTTGGAAAAGTCAATATTAAAGGAGAAGTCAAGTCCGTTCTGCGCATCGGTTCTGCTTATAACAATGTGAGGACCTCTAATGGGTAAATTGCCCAAATTTCGAATGTTTCGAATTTTTTCTGAATATAAACTCTATTTCCTATTCATTTAGGAGCATAGCGAACCAAAATGGTGTTAGATATTCAGACAGTATATCATATTTTAAAAAATACAGCAGTTCAAAATGTAAACAAACCGTTTGTTTACATTACGGACTTGACTTCCCCTTTAAACTATGCAATGATTAATATATTACATTAAGAATACTCATGCTAGGGACTAAAAAAATGTTAAAATTAGAACTTAAGAATGGAAGTCAAATGTTAAAATTAGGTCTTTAAGAACTTTTTCGCACTAACAAGTTAACGACTTAATTTATGCAGAGCACATACCCTTCACTATCCAGTGCTAGTTATGAGTTCTATTTTATAGTTTTATTGTCTGTTTTGCAATAATCGCAGCTCTCGCGGCTTTGCAACAACTAGGAAATCATTTGGTTTAGTGACGAGTTGTGGGGTGGACACTTTAGTAGTTGGTATCTCGGCTCCCTCAGGCAACTCAATCTTGTAACGATGTAATAATATTGAAGCAAACGAAAACATCATTATCTTCGCCAAGGTTTGGCCAGGACATTCTCTACGACCAATGCCAAACGGCATGAATCCGCGCAGTTTGTTCCAGCCGACGAACTTACCGTCCTCATCCAGAAATCTTTCAGGTTTAAATTTCTTCGGTTCTTGCCATTCTCGATTATCCTCATGCACCTTCGAAATATTCAGGCCGACAAATGCTCCTTTAGAAATGTGGTAGCCAGCGATGGTTGTGTCACGAATCGCGTTTGTCCCGAAGAGCGTGGTTATAACTGATACCCTTTCGTCTTCACACAAGGTAGCTTGGAGGTATGGCATCTTTCCAGTTCGGTAGACGATCACGTCCTACTACTGCGTCCAATTCCTCGTGTATTTTACTTTGCACATTGGGATATAAGACGTTGTAAAGAAAAAACCAAGTTAGCCATGTCGAGCTAGTTTCTGATCCCACAGTAACCACATTCAGCATCAAGCCGGGAATGCCACTATCTTTGGAACCAATGTCTTTTCTAGTCTCTTTGGCCAGTTCTTTTTCGTATGCACTGATAAAGCTATCTGTGAGATCTCGTATGATGCCTGGAATGTAGCTTTCCTGGTGGGCTCGATATTCCGGTGGGAAAATATTCTCTCTAATTTGTTGTGCTCGCTTTATTTCCCGAGAAAATTGCGTTGGTAGGTAACAAAGAAACGGACATAACTGATATATTGTATTAAGTAATGCTTGCCTGGTCATAATCGCGGCAAATTCGTTGAGTTCCTTCACAATTGGGTCATCCAGTGCCATCTTCTTCGATGTAAGCCATTCCAAAAGTTGCACAACTATGGAGGATTCGAGAAGATTCTTGGGTGAAAAAGATCTCCCAGGTTTATTTCCGATTTCTTTTATCGCGATGTCAACAGCGTGACCTGCACGGACCGAGGCTCGCTCTATCCCAGCGCCAAAAATGTGCATTGCTGATACGAAAACTTTCCTCTCAAAAAGATATGCGGGTGAGTAATCAGATGAGGCCATATTATGACCCATTATTTCCCCGAAAGGATAGAAAGACTCAGGTGATTTGCCCATAAGATCTTCTTGTCTCCCGGGGGCAAGCTTTGCTTCACGCACTAGCGATGCTGTATTCAAGATGACAGCGTCGTCATTTGGAAAAGTGACTGTGAAAATGTCTCCATATTTCTCAGCTAGTTTACTAAATGGTTTGACAGGATTTGTGGAATTTTTCCAAGGAAGGGGTAGGGAAATGGTCCTGGAGGCATGTTCTTTCTCTTCATGTAGGTAGTGATAAAATACCAGATGAACCAAACGAGAAACAGAGTGACAAAAACCTCCAAAATCATCGTGTAGCTGTAAGAAAAGAGTTTGCATTTTTAATAATGTGGCAATCTGGCACAAACTAGCCGGTCAACTTTGCCTTTCCCGCCTGCGATCCTGTATAAAGGCTTTATGGCTCAGGGCCTTTTTTGAGAATTTTCCGATCGGCGGGGGGGGGAAGCATTTTTTGAAAAGGGACCTTTTTGTGAGATAATATTTTAGGGGGATAGCAATGGTTGAAGGCCACGTGTGGCCGACATACCACACACGAATAGGAGAATAGGGCGTACTCCCCCAGAAACGTTTTAAATTTAAAGCCCGGAAATGCCACTTCCTGCATTCTGAGCATCCAAATTTGCTCTAAGATATATATTAACTATACTTGTATTTGAAATAAAAGTGAAGGAAAAACGCACAAAAAATAAAAAAATATTAACAATAGTAATTTATCATTACTTAAGGGTAGAAAAACGTAACAATTTAAATCGACTTTGTTAAACAAGGACAAAGGATAAAGCCTAAAGTCTTCCGTTTATATTCTTCGCTGGTTTGTTTGTATAAATTTCGGAAAAAGGACTTTTCCTGGGGAGGCAAAATGTGATTTCGTGGAGCGCACAAGGAGGGACTAGGGAGGCATTTGCCCCACAGCTTGTAAGTTATAAAAGGTCCTGTTATGGCTATATTCTTAAAAATTTGATCCCTTCGTTTGCCTGAACTTTCCTGCAATGCCAACTCTATAGCTATGATTTTGTAATCTCTGATATTGCAATTTAATGTGCAGTCAAATTTACTACTCACAAGTACTCGTGATTGGACGTGAAACCATCGTGCCACGACAATGCAACAAACTAGTATCAACACGAAACGACAGTGACGTTATGTTCAAACACCTCGTGTCCCCTGCCTTGCTCAACAATTTTCCGAATGCGTAAATCTGTCAACCCAACGTGCGGTTTGAAATATATAATGAAGACCTTTAGATTTTTTCTTCGACGTTAAACCGCAATCAGTGGTTTGCTGTCAGCCGTCTGTAGTTTGCCGTTTAACACATATTTTGGATTTTGTTTTCAATTCTTTGTACCTTTTAATTTAAAATAATTTCACGTATAGAAGCAATGGCAGATGTACTTTTCAGTTTTCAAATAATTCTGCAGGGTTTTTACGGTTTTCAAAGATATTCGGATACATCTAGCTGTTAAAATAGCATGTCTGTGCGGTATAACACGCAAAATATAAAAAATGCAAAATGTAAAAAATGATGGCCATCTGGAATACACGAAGCACAAGTAGATCTTGAATTTCGGCGTATATTAAAAGTTGCATGGAACACTTAATAATCCCCAACCATAACTTATAGATTTAAAGATCAAAGTAATACCAAATAAACTAAACGATAAAAACGTTGGATAATTCGCTCCCAAAGAAATAAAAGCTTGCGGAAAATGACTTACGGTTGCTCCAGTCGCCAAAAACGTGGAAAGTATACGTCAAACGCAACCGCTAGACAAAGTCAAGTACACGGCAAAAAACGCTCAGGTTGATGCAATACTGATGAAAACAGGATTGAACAATGTTTTGCTGCCCACATTGTTCATAGCTGTCAACAACATTGAACAATATTGTTACACCCGATTCATGCTCAACAGCATTGTTCAATATTGTTGACAAGTGTCAACAACGTGGGCAGCAAAACATTGTTCAGCCCTGTTGAGCAACGGTCTCGGCGTTTTTTGCCGTGTAGTTCACTGGACACTGCGGTTTGCGGTTTAACGTTCGACGTGAAAAGCTAATTAAAATCTAAATGTTTCTAATGGGAATTTGGAAGTTAATGGATTTAAAACGGCTGGGGTGTGACGACACCTTAAAAAATGTACACAATATTCTATCGGAGTGAAGAATGCTAGATTCGGTGAATAATCCAATACACTATTTAAGATCTGACCAGAATTTAAGATCTGATTGAATCTACGGCGTTATAGACCTATGTACGGAACTAGTATGGCATTTTTCGCAAGCGTTTCCGGTTAGTGTATATATAATTATGGTGACTTGAATTACCCATCAAATCCAGAATTCAAGTTCAACCAAATAAAGTGCAATAATATCGTTCAAATTTTCCTTATCACAACCCGCATATTCGAGTGTAGGCCTTTCGTTGGGAAGATAGGACCGTATGACATGGTCTATGGCGAAGGGTCTTCGCTCGATACGCCGATGTTCCGTTTGTATCTTTGAGAGGTAGTCATATCTCTTGTGAAAAAAACAGAGTTGATTGTGGAAACCAACGAATTAAGGGCGTATTAGGACTTAACTGCTAAGAGTATTCCTTTAAAATACTTGACTGGTCTATAGCACCATTTGAAGAGCAATCAGAGATACATATGAGGTATAGATATGAGCAGCAGGCTTCTTCAAACTTCAATAAAAACTTTGTTAGACAGAATTCCAGTTGGTATCTGGCTATATGGATAATATAACAATGCCGGTGTCTTGTTATTATTTGGCTACAAATAAAAATCTTCATTGAATGTCTATGCATGCTTTGATCATTGGCAAACAAATCAAATAAACATCTTACCGTTTCCACAGACAAAACCTGAGGTTGGAGTGTTGGACAAAATGCTAGTTACCCTGATAAATGTACGTCGCGCTAGGATTTTGTAGGGTTGAATGCTTTCAAATTATTTCGAAGAATCGTCTCAAGTATTCTGACGTCGGCAATATGTTTTGACGTTGACAATATGTTCTAAGGCTATCTTTAAAAGCAGGGATGGGGAATCTGGGGACGGAACGGGGAACGCGAAAAACAGTAAAATAAACTACTATAAACTACGCACATATTTTTAATTATTATCAAGTGGAAATAAATCTTAGTTAAGCTCTGACAAGTTCGTGATCAATTGCTTTTTCTTTTGTTATACACTGCCTGAATTAGGCACAGATGTGAAAATATGCGATTCTGACTAACATTTTTATCGGACTCGTACTTGCTTAGTTTTTCTCCACTTGGCATGAAAAACTTCTCATTCAAGCCTAATCTTTCCGAATATGAAAAAAGTTTGTTCATACGCCGAGTAATTCACGTACAATAGCGTGCTGAAGTTCGATTACCTTTTTTATACACACTGTTTCACACTGTATAAATCTTGTCCACGAGCCAACGGCTCGCCGTTCTGGGAGTTGGCCTGGGGAGAGGGTACTAATTCCGCGCGGCTGTTTACACCCGGGGAGGAGAAAGGATGCATTAGTATGCATTAGTGAAGTCTAGAGTTCATCAATAATCGCGGGCTCGTGACTATCGTTCATGAATCATGGGTGTCATGGGTGGACCTCCCACCGATCTATAAAGTACTGTTGTTTATGCAGGAGTGGAATAAGCAAGATTTCAATTTTCACAAACATATATATGGAAAATCGTTTAATACAATGAGCTTTGAAGCAATTTTTGTGAAAAAATAAAGTTTACTATGCGTAAAGGCGAAATACAGGGCAAGTTTGCTCTGAATGTCTAATTGTTATCAATTGTGTTGCTTTAATTTAATGCCTAAAACATGCACTGCTGAATAGAACATTGTGAAAAGGACTTGCATATATCTGTAAATTTACCATTATAAACAACAACAACAGTTGTAGGAAGTCGCACTTCGTGGGGTATCCCAAATTGGGATAAATTAAGCGTGATAAAGGTGATTTTTAGGTGAAAAAGATCTCCCTGGTTTATTTTCGATTTCTTTTATCGCGATGTCAACAGCGTGACCAGCACGGACAGAAGCTTGCTCTATCCCCCATTATCTCCTGGAATGGATAGAAAGACTCCGGTGATTTGCCCAAAAGAACTTCTTGTCTCCCGGGGGCAAGCCTGGCTTCACGCGCTAGGGATGCTGTATTCAAGATGACAGCGTTGCCGTTTGGAAAAGTGACTGTAAAAATATCTCCATATTTATCAGCTAGTTTACTAAATGGTGTGACGCGATCTGCAGAGATGATTTGTGGAATGTTTCCAAGGAAGGGATAGGGAAATGGTCCGGGAGGCATGTTCTTTCTTTCTATGTAGGTAGTTATAAAATACCAGATGAACCAAACCAGAAACAGAGTGACAAAAACCTCGATAATCATCATGTAGCTGTAAGAAACGAGTTTGCATTTTTAATATTGTGGAAATCTGGGACAAACTAGCCGGTTAATTTTGCCTTTCCCGCCTGCGATCCTGTATGAAGGCTTTGTGGCTATATTCTTAAAAATTTGTTCCCTTCATTTGCCTGAACTTTCCTGCAATGCCCACTCTATGATTTTGTAATCTCTGCTATTGCAATGTGCAGTCAAGTTCACTAATCACTAGTACTCGTGATTGGACGTCAAACCATCGTACCACGACAAAAATGCAACAAATTAGTATCAACACGAAACGACAGTGACGTTATGTCCAAACAACTCGTGTCCCCTGCATTGCTCAAACGTGCGTTTTTAAATATATAATGGAGACCTTTAGATTTTTCTTCGACGTTAAACCGCGGTTTGCTGTCAGCCGTCCGTAGTTTGCCGTTTAATACATATTTTAAATTTTGTTTTCAATGCTTCGTAACTTTTAATTAATTTAAAATAATTTCACGTGTAGAAGCGATGGCAAATATCAATACTTTTTAGTTTTCAAGTAATTCTGCAGGGTTTTTACGGTTTTCACAGATATTCGGATATATCTAGCTGTTAAAATACCATGTCTGTGCTGTGTAACCACTGGGTATAACATACAAATATAAATAATGCAAAATGTAAAAATAGGTTCGCGACGCGTACATGTATCTGCGAAAAACCGTGATTCACATTTTGTATTTTCTTGAAAGGAACTGAATAATGAATATGACATGGGACAATTGAAATCTTTCATCACTTATTATAATATTATACTTTCCTTTTTCAATTGTGGGACTTACTGAAATCATGGATTGTAAAATAACTGGATAGGAAACTCCCTGACGTTACAGTCTAAATCTAGTTGCAATCTGCGACGTCAAGCGCATTGCCAAAGTTCTCAGCGTTTTTGTTGTTTCGCTATATTTTCCGCTTTAAAAGAGTAATAAAATTGACTGGGAATACTTAGAGATTTCATCGTAGAATGGCCTAGTTACATTTACTTGCTCTTTGACTAAAATGTTTAGCTGTATTATTCCTAAATATGCCGTTTTTGAGAATTTGGTTTGCAACTAGGTTTGAACATCCAACCACGCCATCAGCCCATTTAAAGCATTAGGTCACTTCAGCTAGTTTCCTATCCTGGCATTTATTTTATTATTCATGCTGAAATCAAAATTAAAGTTGACCAAGAGTTTGATTGTAACATAACTTTTCCTGAGTTCGTCTTTACGTCTTAACCAAGTAATTTAATGTTGGAGGTGTGGGTTTTTACATTCGAGAAAATTTAGAATTTATAATAAGGTCTAATGATAATATTACAACAAATGACTTTGAGGCTCTGTGGGAATAGTGCTAACCTAATTGCATCAGTGCTTCCATTTTCAAGGAAATTTGAAATTTCCCTTTCTAAGGAAATTCTACTGTCGAAAAGGAAAATCTAAGGAAGAGAAAAAATCTAAGGAAATGTAAGGATTTTTTCCGAGCATTTTAGTGAGGAAGGTTTTACTATTTTTTAATTTTTGAGTGAATTATCTTTAATTAAAAATCTGTTTTTAACTTTTTCCTCGTGTTTCTGAAAATTTCCGAAAGTTTTGAGTGATGGGATTTAGTAACTTTTGGCGCCAAACTGTGCCACACGCTGTGAATAGTTAATTAATCGTATCAATGTAAAGGTATCTCTTGTAAATTCACAACAAATATTTAATTTTAAACACTATAATAGCCTGTGGTTTTTAGCTTGCCCACAACTTTGTTAATTGTGCTATTGTGTGGTTGGCTGCTCCGCCTTCTGGCCAGTAAACTGCATATTTGCATAAAAAAAACGAGGACACGTTGCACCGCTGAGTGGCCCTTCTGTTACTGATCTTTACTCTGTGGTATTGTAGTGACCTGAAAGCCCCAATTGCCAGGAACTAATGGTGCGTACAAACACAAGGTCTTTTACACATTGGAATTTAGAATAACTTGCAATCATATCAGTAAGACCTTTATGTTTTTGCGTATAGTAATTCGAAGTGATTTATACGTAGCTGTCAAAATTACTACAAATGCTTATGTCTAATTTGAATTTGATCACTTTATTTCATACACCCTATATTTCACAACTATCTGCAAGTTATGTGTGAACAAATTTTAATTTGGAGGTATGTATGACTTATGTATATGCATGAGTCAATTCCTGGAGTAACCCCCCCCCCCCCGGGGACACTCCCGGCAATTTGCCTGATAGACAGTTCACGGGGGTCGGGAATTTGCCTTTCATATATACGTGCACGGGGGCTGGGTATTGTTATAGTTGCTAAGGACACCGGGGATTTGACAAATGGTTGCCCAGAATCCCACCCGAAAATTTTAAGGCAGCAAAACCTAGTTTCAGGCACGCATGTGGGCGCGCTGATCGTATTTTGCGCCCTCGTGGTCAAGGTGGCGTGAAATTTATTGAGGCTTTGGGGCAACGCCTCCTTCACTGTGATTGGCCGAAAGTGCCTAAATTTCCCATGACAACATTCGCATTTCCGCTTGACAACATTTGAATTTGCCCTTGGTAACTTGTGCGTTTCAACGGATCAAACTGCGCGGTAAAACTTCCTGTCTCTAAGCTCAACTGCAAATCGCAGTAATACTATAATGTTAGTAAATGGCTATGCTATTATATGCCATTAAAAGTTTAATTAACGTTTAAAATCGTCCCCGGGGTTGGGCATTTTCCACTGCCAGCTTGCCCAAGGGCCGGGTGCATTAGTCTTCAAGTTGTGTCCCGGCACCCGGGTATTTACACGATCGTAACCAACCAAATCAAATGCCCGTGTGTGTTCCCGGGGGGGGGATAGATGGTTGCTCCTGGAATTGACTCATGCATTACATACATTAGGTCTACTTCAAATGCAATCACTGGCAAACTCCATAAACATTAGCCATGCCGTTCAAATTAGGGAAAATAGGTATTTATTAAACGCAGTTGATTAATTCAAACTAGTCACCCCCATCGTACTTTTCGCGCTTGGCTTTTATCTTTTAGCTTTGTCGGAGGACAACCTTAATGCAACAAGACGCCTGCTCAGGCGTTCACACTGGCCTGAAAATAACGAGATACGTGCTATGGTGCAAAAGGCAGGAATACAAATCTTAAACCGCAAGCAAATTTTAAGGACTTTTAAAAAAAATAAAAGACCTTTTCGGGAGACGTAATGGAGATCGATGCACGTGCAAATCATGCCGACCTACAGAATCGATTTCCGGTTTTTCCTAACAGCGCGTTGTTTTCATGTGCGTTCCATGGGCCGCGCTAAAAATATAAATATTCTGTAAATACCGAAATAAAAGATGAAAATCTCAAGACACAGGCTTGAAAATAACACTATAAATAGTGTTTTCGATTCTGGTTCCAATAACATTATCACGAAAAAGATATGTCCAAAGGGGCCGAAGTTATGTTCGGCAAAATGTATGGCTAGTTTACATTAT